>JAWZYV010014283.1:0-112954 GCA_038373885.1 Cheiracanthium punctorium
TCTTACTAAAATCTTGTTCGGAGAGAATCCTGTTCTCTCACTGGCTTCCTTCACACTGAAATATCTCAGATTCTGAATAAAATTCAAAATTAAGATGGTTATAAAGAGGAGTGGTCCTGGGGTATGTAGCGACCCCTGCTAACGTAAAAAAAAAACTCCCCCTTTTATGCTTAACTTAGTTATTGAATTCGAAATGACGCCCCTTCAAAGTCGGCGCACAGATGCGATGCTTACCGTGTCGGACCGCCTCTGGTTACAAAAATTAGATGGTTAAATGATAAAAATCTACGAAAAGGTAGAAATTAGTTTCTTCTTACATTAATTCTGAAGTGCTTTAGGATATATATATATCGGCCTTTTTCAAAAAACGGTAAGGGAAAAAAAAGTATGGAAAATATGAAACACTTTCAGATTTAAATGCGCATTAAAGTGCTATATTACTATTAAAAAGCTTATTTATAATCCAGGGTCATTCCCTATTGTTCTTTTATTTATTCCATTAAGTTGGAATGTTTTATCATTATTCTGGTGGACAGGTTTTTCTTTTTGGCCCAGCTTGGGGAAAAGAAAGATTTTGTGACCCCACGACCCTACCCCCTTACGCCATGCGTGTGAAACCGTGAAACACGGGGTTACAAGAAATCAACAAAGTACATTCTCGCCAATACCTAAGTTTGGCATGCTATGGAAGCTTTACTTATAATTTTTTTTCACACTTAATTTCTAAATTCTTTTAATTATTTCACTCAAATAACCCGAACATGAAATATAAACTTTATTTCAGACCTTAACAGTTGAAAAGTATCTTAGTTTTTTTCCCCAAGCTAATCATACGATACGAACTATTTAACAGCGGCGGATAGCAATGCTGATAGCCCTTACTGTCAGTGTTGTTTTGTTAGTTGTTTATTATGTTTGGATATGATGAGATGAGAGTATTGAGAGTTTGAGGTACAGGAAGACTTCCAGTTTCCTGGCTTTCGTGTTCGGATTAAAAAGTAAAGAGACAAGAAAAAATATTTTTCACTAAGACTAATTGGATTAAGACAATTGTTAAATGAATAATTAAGTTCTTTAACATTGTTTTAATCTTTTTGGTTAGCCCTATATAACTTGGTAACAACGGTAAGCTCCAACAACAGTAAGTGAAATATTTATCTAACTATTGCATTAAAAATTATTTTGTTTTTCTTTATAAGGTACATGGGGTTAAACAATTTATTTCTTTATTTATTTATTGTACATTGTGCTAGCTCCAATTTTCAACGTTTATTGTATTACATTTTTTAGTTATAGATAGTTTCTTGAATCTGTTTTTAAGGATCTTTATTTTCAGATTTTTTTTTTAAATTTTTAAATTTATTTAGATCATAAAAATAAGGAATAAAACAGTGCTGTTTATACTGACATTAATCTCACTTAAGAAAAGACACAAATTGTATCTGCATTCAATATATGTGCATTTTAATCGGAAAATATCTGCATAAAAAATATCAAGCTTTTTGACTTAGAAAAAATAGGAGGTTTTTCAATTTTGGAAACTTAGCAAGTCTGTATTCAACAGGGGAAAAATTGTTACAAAAAGCTATTTTCTTCTTTAGAAAGAAGATTATACAATGAAATATAAAAGTACATAAATATGAAAATAGATCTTTGCTTGAAGTTTATATTTCTTTTTAATAACAAATAGTGTACATTTTTTTTTTTTTTTTCGTGGGTAAGAGGAACTGCTCATAAAATAAAAGTTCAGTAATATAAAATAAAATATTTACACGAAATAAGTGCTTTTCTCATAATAAACATGGGTTTATTAATAATTAATTCTATAATTAGTTCTCTACTGCAACAATCAACCCATTAAAAGTAATGATTATTATTATTATTATTATATGAATGACTACACCACTGGGACTAATTTTGTTAAAAATACTTAGTTAAATCAAAAAATATTTGTATGCTTTCAGGAAAATGGATGATGAAATTAAAAAGGAAAGCTTTTTGTGAAATTAACTGAAATTAGTTGGTGATTCAACAAATATTGGTTAATTCTTCAAATAATACCCTTAGTTTCAGAAAAAGCTTTTAATTTAATCAAACATTTTTAAAAAACAAATAATTTTATTGATTTAGCTAAGTATTTTTAACAAAATTACTCCCAGTGGTGGAAAGTTATTTATATATTAATAATAATTATTATTACTGTAATGGGCTGTTACTGTCCTAGAGAACTAATTATGAAACTAATTGCGGTATTTTGTAAATATGTAAGGTGCTGGCCGGTTTTCGATATTTTGTCGTTGCCGATACCGCACCAAAAACGTTATGGCTTTGGTTCAAAGATGGCATAGGGCTGGGCCGACACCGTTGTCGTTTTTGCCGACACCTATCCAAAACCACCCCATCCTTTCGGCCCGACACACGCCCAGGCGGACGCAAATTTGTCGTTTTCGGCACCGGCTGAGCGATATCGCCCCGGCACATTCTGCGTCGGCATGCCGATGTCGGCCCAAAACTTATCCGATAGGGCTGTGTTTGCTGGGGAGCGATCGTTAGATCCAGCCATAGACACTTGATATAAAATACTATAGAGGTATAAATATGTGGATTTGGCACCACCTATTTCAGAGTGAAGCCAAATGTGTAACTAAAGCGAATAGAAACAGCAGCGGAACAAAGATTGCTACATGGTCAGCGAGACATGACGCAACAAAACGTCATAGGTACCCAGTATGGTTTTAACGATAATAATTACTTTTGTAATAAGTAATATATGGCTGTAATTAACAAATGTACAATACTACAAGTATCTGGGTCTTTTATATCACTATTTAACTAGGCAAATTAATATAAAAAACCGTTGTGTTTAGAAGGGGTGCGAACGGCAGCCAATCAAATTTGTCCTGTTGCTGTTTCTAGCGGCCTGTTCTGCCGCCATATTACTTAGCGCATTCATATTAATTTTAAAACACAGTCAGTATCATGCAATTATATAAATATCGTGAAATGTGTAAAAATATTATTTCGCTTTTATCGGAAGAGAAGATGTCTAATTACTCCGTAAAATCGTACATCTTTCACTGCTTTTTAAAGGGACCAACTAAATGTTTTGGTTTAAGTATTGACGCTGAACGCCTCATGAGGTTGAAGAGCTTCTTTTACAGTTACTAATTCCTTTCGTCCAATGCTGAAGATAGCTGATACCACCTCCGTGAGAGTGTGAACTAATAGTAGTAATTGAAAAAAAAAAAGAGAAGCACAGTTAGATGTTACAATAGTTCGAAATACAAAATTTCAACATTTTACAGTTAAAAGTTTTAGAGTTATGCGAAATGCGAAATTATTTTTGGCGCCAAATTTGGCATTCCTCAAAACTCGACAAGGCCGACGAAAAATGGAGAGATTTTGTGCATGGACCAATCAGTGACTGCCCAGCAAACACACACCTGCTGGCGGAGTCCCTTGCCCGTGCCTTTCTGCCTTTACGTCCAGTACCGGCCCGGCACTGCAAAAAGTAACTGAATCGTACCAAAAGTGGTCCCCCGAGAAGTACCTTGCCAGAAGCCCGGGTAGGCAACGGCACTCTGCTGGCATACTGCATGTGCCGGCCGTTACTCACAATAAAGGCACTGGCCCATTAACTTTATAATGCCCAAAATGAAACGGCCGGGTGCCGGCTATTATTAAAAATAAAGGCACTGGCCTGGTACCTTAACAGTGACTAAAATGTAATGGAACGGTACCGGATTAGTTCCTATTTACAGTAATGCTGCCATAATTAAAATACGAGCCAGTGGCGGATTCGGGGTAGGGGGCTTATTCATCAACCCCCACCCCCACCCCGCAAAAAAAAAATCATTCCTTAAGGGTAACATTTTGAAAGATAAAAAACAACATATATGAAAGAAAAAAACAGAAAAATCGTTGGTCAATCGTTTGCAAATTATGTGCGCCTATCATTAGTGAATTGTGTGCAGTTTTCATAAACTGCAATTTTCTTACAAATTTGCAGTCGCAAAAGATTTTTTTGTGAGATAGGCGTTAACACATTTCAGAACCAACATAAAATCATTTATAAACAGTTTAATTTCAATATTTCAGAGTTAGAGATTTTATAAACGAGTTATAATACTTTATGTTTGATATATATATATATATATGTGTGTGTGTATGTACTAATCAAAATCTTACAGGAAGTAATAATAAATAAAATTGTACTATGATTACACACATAACTTTAGGGTAACATTTTGCTTTATTGTACATTTTGTTTAGATTAAATTATTTTTTAAATCTTAGCTATTCTGAAAAGAAATTTTCTGTATCTATATCTGTTGTATGCTGCATGATTCAAATTTTATGGAGGAAAGTACTTTTATACACTAAAATAAGTATCATTAGTAACATCACCGACTTAAAAAAAAGTCACCAGTTTAATAGCCATTTTCTCAATTTTAGTTCCATAAATAGTAACATTTTTGAATGATTTTGTAGTTAAGAAATAAACATGCTTAATTTAGCTTCATTTAAGTAGGATTGAATAAAATGATAAATTTAAAAACTTCATATATATATAACAGAACATATAATACATTTATTTTTATAGCACGATTAAAAAAACAGATTAGAATGCTTTCTGAAAGCTCAGTAGCAGCTTTAAAAAAAAGGGAGTTGACAAAAACCAACACCAGATTTTCAAATGAGTTGCCTGGAGTATGGTACAAGTAGCCAAAACTTGAAAATAGTATGAAAATGACGTTTTTTGGTTCAAAAAGTCGCCTAATCTTTAAATTAGTTGCTAAATTCATCGGTGGATACCGTGTGTACATAAAAACAGTAAAAGTAAAAATTTACCTGTAATATTTTCCCGACTGTTTAAAAAATGTAAAATCCAATTGTAAAAATTCCAATTGAAATCCACTTTCTGTATCCATAACCAGCAAGATATCACTGCAGAAGCAAATCTTATTATAATTATTATTGCTCCTAACAGAGATATCTTACTAGTCTATAGCAATAACCTTCTCGAAAGTCTGCAACAACAACCGGAAAAACTGTATCCTAAAAAGCATATTTCATAACTCCCGCTCAACGTTTCAAGATTAGCAGAACGAAATGAAACATCAACGTGATTTTATTTTAATACAGACAAACATCGTATAAACTAATTGGATGGCTAGGGGGCGGGGATGGACTGCCGATTTTATGTGACCTGCCAAAAATAAGAACTGGAGCTAAAGTGATGTAGATGTTCTCACGGAGTGAAACAAAAAGCCTTAACATACAAACTTGGCAGTGCAGGGCTAACAAAAATATGCCAATATACCCAATATACAAAAATAGGCGAACGCAACCACAGCGGTTAAGAATAAATCAATGTATTTAATTTAGTAAACAATTAGGCGCAGAAATTTAAAAGGGTTACCAAAACGTGTCAGTGAAGAACAACTCGATCATGACATCTCTGGGAGACTGCTGAACAAAGCAAAAATTAACAGCCTCGCCCAAAGAGAGCAGCTGCAAAAGAAATTCTTTTTAATGTACAGAATAAGAATTAGCAAAGCTGCGGTCATAAACCACAAAGAGCGAAACAGATTGAAAGAAATAATATGTAAATACTGGTTCATTTCTGAATTTCTAACAAAATAGCTGCAGGAGCTCTAATTTGTTTTATTGCAAATTTGAGCATAATTACCTAATTTATATTTAAAAATTAAGTAATCTTTTGTTTTACCACTGCTACATTTAATTTAATAAAAAATGTCAATAGAAGCAATTATGTAGGCTGTTAAAATTTTTAATTTAATCTAAAATTCTCTGAAGAAAAAAAAGACTACAGGGGCTGAGCTCTCATGCAAAACCCTGACTGATCTTCGTGTAATACTCTCTAACATATTTCTGCACCCTAATTCGGTAGATTTTAAAAGGGGCTTAATGTAGAAATAAGTCTCCAAATATGTTTTTCAGGAAAAGTTTAGCAAAATTGTAAAAAATTAATATAAATTATAAAAATGTTAAGATTAAAATTCATAATTCTGTACTAAGTGGGGGTTACATACTGTCATATACAGAGTGGAGGTTCCACTGTCTGTGTAGTAAACATTTTTATAGCATACTGAACTCGTTTGTATTATTTTAGTTTTTAGTACTAAAATATTTGAAGGCACAATATGAACTTCTCCCCTTACATCCCCCCCTCAAAAAAAAAAAAAAATATTTGCAGTGACCCTGCCTTTGGGTGCCCGGAACTTATATCCCCTAACGCTTCTACACCCTATGAATGTGAAACAATATTATTTAATTAAAATAACGAAATTTTATACCAACACTACGAAATATATACAGGCCCATTACTGCCAAATAGTGCTGGCCCGGTACATTTTAAGCAGTACCACGCCGTTAACTGTTTTGTGCATGTCATAGACACATGGCAGTTCGCCGTTACTAGTTATGTACCGGCGCATATGCACTTTTCAGGCACTGGTACTCCAGTGACTTCCAGACGGTGGCAATCTACCTTGCTCCCGGTATACGGCACTTCGCCAGCACGACGGGTACCCGGCCGTCATTTTGCGGGCAGTTGTGTGTTTGCTGGGTGACTACCATCGAATTTGGCGATATTTCGCCAAAACTCGCCAAGGACGAAGACAAATGGCGATATTTTGGGCATGGAATAAATGACTGACTATCGCCAAATTTGGTGATATTTTGGCAAAACCTTCCACCGTCGATGACAAATGGCGAGATTTCGGCATGGACCAAACAATGACTGACTACAGATATAATATATTAAAGATGTCCATAGACATTAATGCATTGAAATTCTTTTGAGAAGTCCTGTAAATAAACTCTCCAGTAGATTGGGACCAAAAATTGAGATGCACAACCAATCTTATATATGAAACATAACCAATCTTATATATGAAATTTCACTTCATATATAATATTGTGGGCGTACTTCATTTTAATTTTCAACATTCTACGACTAATAGTTTTTGAGATTTGAGAGTTAAATACATACACACGTACACCAAAAGTTGCCAAGCTTGGCAACTTTTGGCGTAATTTTTGAGGTTGCCATGTGACCGTGGTCGGACCATTACCTAACTATATGGTAGGACGGTATTGGGATTGAAATGGATGAATGTCCCTAAAACTGTCATTGACCGTAATGTGTTAGAAATCTTTTGAGTGTTCCTGTAGTAGAACTATAAATAATAAAGGCACTATTTTTGATGGAAAAATTCATTTTATAACCCTTAACAGCATATGTCACTTCTGAGTCGTTTAAACTAGCCTAATATCTCTAAAATACGCTTTAATGAATTTCTGCCTATAAAACGTAATGTATTTAAAATCTTTTAGGCGGCCCTGTAGGTAAATTATCCAGTCGAATGGGACCGAAAGGAGGGGGCACAACTAGATGTTACAACAATCCTGAATATAGAGTTTTAACATTCTACGTCTAATATTTTTTGAGATATGCGAGTTTAAGGAATTTCGGCCCATACAGCGTAATGTATTTAGAATCTTTTGGGCGGTCCTGTAGATAAATTATCCAGTCGATTGGGACCAAAACTGTATTAACATCAAGTGTCATCCACTGTAGTGGATGACACTTGATATTAATACAGTTCAAATACATTTTTTGAAACTTGTAAGTTAAAAAAATGTATTTGAACTTGAGTGTATGAATGAAAAAGTATTTTATTAACGATTGAAAATTTGAACAAGATATATATGGGGAGAGTGTGAACTAATAATAGGAATTGAAACAACAACAACAAAAAACTTTACTTTGCGGAAATTTGTAATAGTTTGTTTCTCTAATGTTTAGAGTTCTACGCACAACAGAAGACGAAAATATTCAAGTATCAGCTCGTCGACCATTTGCCTATATTTTTTATCCAAAACTCTGTGATTAAGTGCCAATAATGCACGAAAACAATATCATTGGTTGCCAGATTACGCACAACAAAATGAAAATAAAACATTAACATTTCAGCATTTGATATCCTGCAGACGATATTTTGGCGTTCTCTATTGAACTTCTGTGGGAATAAGTATTTTTGAAGGTTTTTTTTTTTTTTTTTTTTTTTTTTGCAGCGAAAAAGAACCTTTATTTGAAATTTAAAAGTAAATTATTTTTAATCGTGGGTAAATATTGAACGATAAGCATCGTCTATGAAACTATAGCTCTTGAAATGGTTCCAGTTATTTCAATAATAACCTATCCCTAAATCACTACCCCTGAAAGGAATCAAAAGCATATTCGCCTCTAAATAATGTGGATTTACCAACGTTTCTTTAATGGGCTTCGTAGAAATATTTCCACATATGTAAAGGAAATAAATTGCAAAATAGAATAGAAACAAAAATCCGATTCCTTTTAAAGTACCATCAAGTTAATGTTCTATTTATTTTATTTTTGTGAATCTAAGAACTCCTAGAGTGTACATTCCCAGCAAATAAGAATTCGCAATCCAATAATAAGATTCCGCAAACATAACAGAAGAAAATAATTTCACACTGTATTTTGTTTTGTATCGGAGTTCTAGCCACAATAACAACAGATTTCCGAATAGTACACTTGTATTCCAATTTGCTGCGAATAACCGTCCTATTCTCGCGGAAAATGGGATTAAAAGTCGTTCCTTTCTATGACATTTTTAAAGCTAACTTAAATCATAAAGTTACGAAATTATTTTGCGCGTGATGTAATTTTTACCTGAGAGATAACTAAGTTAAACTGGCTTTGAAACCGAATCACTAAACTCGTGAAAGATGTTTCAAACTAATAAGTTATTTTTCGGCCCACCCTAGCATGCATTTTTTATATGTGCATAATTCTGTAACCTGAGCATTTATTTTATTTCACATTATTATATTTGTACATTTATACATTATAAGCAAGCTAAATCAAAACGTCGTGCGGCTTCTTCCTGTTTATTATATGGGTCCTATTCGCATCAATTACTAGCATTAATCATAGCTGCACCAGAACGATTACAATCATATATCACTCATGTATAGGAGCCCTTTCTCCGAGAGAAGTTGATTTCTAGTTTTGCCCGGGATGCACATTCCGAGAAAGCAGACGACAGCCACCATCAGTAAGTATTATCTTGGTAAATTCTTAAACCCAGAAGTCCATGATATAGTGGGTAAAATGCAGCTTCAGGAAGTCCGTGACTGTGGCATCATACCTAAGGCTGAAGTCTGACTTGGCATCTGCCTGCAGTGTTTTACTTGAGCTTAATATAATAGAACCCTACTACTAGCAATTTTGCTCGGGCCGTCATCGGCTGGCTGCGTGGCCAGTGGTAGCCCGATCAAAATTGCTAGTAGGGAATGGACTTCACGCCTTTGTTGACCCCACCAGGATACGGCTGAACGATATTGAAATTTCAGTCATCGATATTTTAACCATCTTATATCGTGATATTGCAGTTAGTCGATGTTTTAGTTTTTCTTTTTTTTTTTTCAAGAACATGGCTAATTCCAATTCTTCTCAATATTTTGTGTAGTTATGGCTGTACAACTAAGGTTATCCTTTTTTTAAAAACTACAGGTGTAAGAGGATTTTTGAACAGCTTTCAAATGTGTGTTAAACATTTGATAAATAAACTGTGGCACTTGAAACAGTTCATATTGCTTTTTCACAAACTACACTATGCATTTTTGTAAACAAGAAACCTGTTGGTTTTATACAATTTTCAGAAAAAAATCTCAAGCAGTGAAATGTTTTTTTTCAAAATCCGCTGAAGTGTAATTCCTTTTGGCAGCTATTTTAAATATCGAATGTCTACCATTTCTTTTTGCCCTTTTCATAATTCTCACAACTTGACTGTTTATAAAAGAAAACAGTTTCAAAAGAGACATTCAAAATGCTTTTGAGGCTTTTGCGGGGTTATTCATTTCAACTTCAGATAATTCTTGAAATTACAGAGGCTAAGTCGGTGGGGTGGCTACATTTAACTAGCATTTAAAAAAATTCTGGCTACGCCCCTGCATGAATAAAACAAAATAATAAAAATCTTGTAGAATATCCTATTTTCTAATTGTGATTTGTTACAAGTGTAACAAAATTTTGAATTTCCGTCCCACATTTTGCACTTCTTCGTTTCTTAATTTGTAGTTTATCCTCATTAACCTGAGAGTAGTATAGATCCATACTCAACCGCGTGGCAATGTCTGTACCACTAACATCATGGTATTTTACATGTATATTATATACGATATATACAATTGTATGTGTTCTATACGATTCTAATTATCAATCCAAAAACATATCACTGTTCAAAATCTCTAGAATTTTTAATTTTTATTGCAATTAATTGTTCCTCATTTGTCTTGACACTTATAAGGCAAACTTTATAAAACCCTCCGACTTATGAAGTGAATATCATCTAATATAGCTGAAAACCATTTTATTTAAACTAGTTTTCAAGCGAAACAAACCACATTAAAATCGGCTTATCCGTTTGGAAGCTGAAGCTACTATGCCAGTGGCGGCCCGTGGTCAAAACTGTTAGTGCAGCCGGAAGCATATGAGCCCCCCTGGCGGTCCCCCTCGAAAGCTGGGGGATTAAGCCCTCACCGAGGGGGGGAAAAAAAGAAATTACATAAAAAATGTAAGAGATCTTATTTTACTTCCATAAAATGGACATAAATTTCAACCAGCCGCTCTTATCCTCAAAATTGCATTAATCCGTGTCTGATTCGAAGTTTCCTTAGAATTTTCTTTTGTAACGATAACTTGAGAAGAAAAGAAAAAAAAAAAGAAAATTTACTTATTTTTTATAAGTCAAATCAATCCTCCTTTCTTTTAAACATGCGAATCGGTCAGTGATGTCCCCATAAAAAGGCGTTGTTTTAATTCAGATATCCATAATTTTAAAAGCTGTTTAAAATTCCCCATGTTTAAAGAATTTTCTCGCTCGCCATGTCCTCTAAATGCCAGTACTTGCTTACTTAAAAACAATACTGCTTTGATGGGTCATTGTCCATTCATAAGCGTCTATTCGGGCTTACCTTCTTGTTCAATTCAGCAATATAAATTCGAGAGTTTGCCGAAAATATATTCTCCTTACCCCCTCCCTCACTTCTCATCCGAGCCAATCAGCGAGTCGAGTTCTCAAGTTCAGCCGCCGCCGTTAGAAAATCTTTCATCGGCTGTATCAGCTGCATATTCCCTATGCCGGAGAGGCTGCTTACGTAGTCGTTGTCATGGCAACGGTGCTGCCAATTTTCTTTTCAGCGCTCTGGGCTGAACCAAAGATTTTCCCAATTGAATTGCGGGAAGATTAAAGTGCTTTTTTTTTTTTTTGAATGAGCGATCCGGCCACAATCCGGTTTTTTTTTTTGTTGTTGTTTGTTTGGTTTTTTTCGGAGATTTTTTTAATTTACCGTAGGAATTCCACAATTCTAATCTGAATTTAGGAAAATTAGTAGAATAAATTATTTTAAAGTATGTGCTGATAAGTTCAAGTGCAGCCCGGCTGTACTTGCTGTATCCCACGAGCCGCCACTGTACTATGCCGCAAACAGAATCTTTCAACTTCATTCGTTGAGGGCTCTAATGTCACAACATCTATTAAACAGCTGAAAGAATAGCTAAGATTCATCACAATCAAATAAGCTTTCAAATGAAATGAAAAAAAAATAATCGCATCCAAATAGATTAGCATGCGATCGAGATCCGAGATGTGCGAGAAAAGAATTTTCTCACCCGACTCCGCTGAGATATAACTTGGCGACCCTGCTTCAACATCATGCCGCATGAGGTATGAGAGTTGGAACCAATCCTCAGTATGGAAGAATAAACCGTGCATGAATTATCTTCAGCCGATTTCACGTTTTAGTGAAGACGGGAGCTTGTCACGGGGAAATGTCAGTGTGCGATATAGGCGCACCCTCGAAGGGGGGCTATGAGGTCTAAAGCTCCCCCTAAAGCTGGAGAGTTATATCCGAAAAGTTTAAAAAATTGAAATTGTCACTAATGAAGTAAGACAGTTTATTTCTAAAAATTGTCTTCAATTTAATTCTAAAATATTTTTACTCAATCCCCCCCCCTCTAAAAAAAAAGTTGGTTTTTAAAAAAATACCTCAGTTAATGTATGAAATACAGTTAAACTTTGCTACAACGTCATTTCAAAGATTAGATACTTACTTATTTATAGACTCTGTAACGAGTTACTTTGATAGTCCGCTTGTGTTGTGTGGATAAGTGGTACAGAATATTTTGATGTTATAAGAGAGGGATTGCTATAATCGAGGTCACTATAACCGAGTTCAGCAGCATTTTTTGTCTCAGCCTTCCCCCCCCCTCTAAACCGGTTGCGCCACTCTTCTTTGTACCAGGGCCGGCCCAAGGGGGGTGCGAATGTAGGCGATCGCCTAAGGCCCCGCGCTTATAGAGGCCCCGCTCCTGGGCCATTTTATTGCTATCTCATAAGACATGATAGAGAAGAGGCCCCGCTCTTGCGCTTCGCCTGGGGCCCCGCACGTCCCTCGGGCCGTCTCTGTTTGTACGAGGAGGAAGTAATGCGTGGGCAGTAGCAATAAACCGGGGCCATCGTGATTCTAGAGGGCGTGTTTGTGCACTTCGAAAGAGGCCTACGGACGTTTGTTCCTCATTGGTTAAAATCGGAGGTTAGATGACATATCTAAGTGCTGGAACCAATAAGTGAGCATCCGTTGGCCTCTTTGGATGAATCATTGGAGTACACAAGCAGGCCCGGTAAAATCACGATGGCCCCGAATAAACACAGGCATTCAGCAGAATGGAATTTCACTGGATGGCACATAGATTAATTTTGGTGCTGCCATCTGCTGTTGATAAAAGGTATTATAATACAGAGATCGTTTCTCTAACGCGAAAAGAAAAAATTGTAATACTATGATAAGAGTTGCGGGAAGAGGACACATATTTAAATCAAGGGTAGAAAAGAGAAGTTTTTTTTTTTTTTTTAATTTACAAACAAATGTTTTAAATAAAAAGATTTTGAGACAAAATATGTGTGTGGATGAAGGGGATGGATATTACTATTAGTAAAAGGGTAGTAAAAACCTGCAACATTAAAACATAAAACTTAAACCCCTCCCCGAAATTTTTTCCTGGTTCCGGGATCGGTGTGGTGGGGTAACGTTTCCCCCCCCCCCCGCGCGCGCTAAGGCTACAAGTAGAATTTTTGAATTTTGTTGTAAATCACTGGAGAATTCATGGGGGTATGTAACATTCTAGAAAAATTAAGCTTTGAGTATAAATTAAATTTAGAATAATCCTCTTCTATCCAATTAGAGGATTTGCATTTACATAATAAGATTCTCTTATTGTGTAAATGCAAATGCGCTCGGCCACTGGTCGGGCCAAGCTGTTTCTGAAAGACGGCAATATTTAGAAATATCTTTTCCTTTATGTGGATCTAAATTGTGATCAAAAACTTCAGGACGGGCTCAAGTAGTTCTAAATTCATGATACATTCGATGACACGAACTACCCTCTTCAGGTAAAAAACAAGCGGGGAAACGTATTTATTTAAAAAGATAAAACAAATAAGAATGTAGCAAGAACACTCAACAAAAAATCGGCATCAAAATGTCAAATTATTTAAAATCGCATAACGTAATACGCATAAAAAATACAAAAAAACGATAGTTTCGGACATCGCAAAAGGTCTGCCTTCCTTCAGTTGAGAAAAATTATAGAATCCACACAGGAAGGAAGATTGGAACTCTATCCAAATAAATTAATTTTTAATTATTTTAAAATATGAACATGCTTTAAAGGCAGCCTAAATCCTCAAACCACTATCTGATAATGTGATTTGAAATTTTATAGTGCTCCCATCTATAATATATTAGTGCTAACGAAAGCTCCACATCTTTTATTTAGTAAGTCATTCAGGAAAAAATAACGGGTGAGGATAAAGTCTTGTCCTGATTATAAAGATTTAATACAGAATAACCGTTTGACATAATAATGTAAATTTTTTCCGGCGCAGCTTTGGTATACATCCTACATGAAACCAGGGCCGTGAAACCACGTTTCCGAAAGCGGAAGTACTAAAAGAATTACAAGAATTCTACAAAAAATTTAGGGTTAGGAATGCAAACAACAATCAATTCAAAAAAATTTAAGATTTAATGAGCATAGAATTCGCGTTTTGAACAAGAATTTAGGGCTATAAAAGTGCGTTTCCTAAAGCGCAAAAACTATTAGAAATATTAAAATTCTAGAAATAGTTTAGGGTTAGGAATCTAAACACGAATAAATTCAACAAATAATGGGTTTTTTATGTGAGAAGGGGCTCTGCCCTCCCTCAACCCCCCCCGTTTATTTTTTACAAATTAATAGTCTAAAAACTAAAAAAATAAGAAAACGCGTCGAGCGTTTTAAGAAAATTGCCAAAAATTATGAAGCCATACGCCTGTACAATTATTGCACAGTTACCGGAGTGAGGCACGAGGAGCCTGCTTCACGTGTCACTCCACACCACGGGCGTAGCCAGGGGTTTGGATTAGTGATGTTTGGATTAGTGTGTTTGGATTAGTGATGAAATTCCATCTATTTATACACATATAAGTTCATATCCCCCCCCCCCGAAAAATTTTCCTGGCTACGCGCCTGCTCCACACGATGTAATAAAATGGTTTACGTAATAAACGATTAAGCTCATTCATTTCGTCCACCTTAATATTACAATTTTAATTTTTTTTTGTCTTTTTAATTTTTTTTAATTTATTTTTTTATTTATTTTTTTATTTATCTATTTTTTTTTTTTTTTTTTGCATATGCAAAAATTGACTTCAATTTTTCACTTTTCACTCTCTGAAATCCTTCCGGCTGCGCCATCCTTCCTCACTCTTAACATAATCCCTTCTTACCCTGGTAATCCCCCAGAGCCGTAGCTATTCCGTTTTTATAGAGGGGGCTCCAAATTTTCCAAGGGGGGATTTCATATATACACACGTAGATATATATAACACACGCACATATGTGTGTACATATATATATATATATATATATATATCAGGAACAATTCAGTAGTTACAGAGATGCCCATAGAGCGTAATGTATTAGAATTATTTTGAGTGTTCCAGTAAAATAACTATTTGTGCATAAATTTTAGCTTATGTTACCCAAGATAGGGTAGATTGCTAATAGTGACAAGATTTTTAGACTCGGTTCAGTGGTTACAGAGATGGCAATCAAGAATAATGTAATTGTAATAAAAATCTTTGGAATATTGTATGAAATTTAAATCAACAATAAATTAATTTAAAATTATTCAATTAAAAATATTTTAATCTTACCTGACAGTACATTGCGTTTAACACCAGTAATTCATCTCAAGTTATGCAAATATTATTAAGTAGATTACTCAGAAAGAATGCGATTTAAAGTTAACTTGATTAAGTTTATTTAAAAAAAATATTCAATAAAACATTACAAAGTGATATGCATATCAAATTTCTAAGTTACACAATATTATCTATTTGAAACAACACAATTCTTAAGTATCTTACACACCTTCTGGAGCTGTTTGGTTATTGAACAAATTTATCAAATCATAATATTTTGAGTTTTACTACCTGCTACACAGAAGGATGAGGCTTCTTTGGAAAGGATATTACGTTCACATGTGACCACCTTGAAATGTCACGTGGAAAAAAACATTTTTTTTCTTCATGGTACTTTCACAAACACTTGTAAACCACATATTTCACTAATCTGAATTACCAAGAAGACACCAAGCACTTATGCAAACAGAACTACAAACGGTTGTGCTGGATTAAAAGGGATGAACTCCATCAGGAGCTTTCAGATAATACACGCACATGGCACACACAATTTTCTTCACAAATACATTTTCTTCATCTCATGGTAACACACAGAGTAAAAAAATTTCTCTTTCTCAAATTTATATTCTGCTGCATTTAGACACAAAATTTAAAAACAAAAACTTCATTTTTCACCAAAGCAAAAAACTTCAAATTTTAGGCATCATCGAGAACGCAGACACACACACTAAGCCAAAAATTTTTGTGAATTAATTCCACCGGAAAAATGTTTTCCCGCTCAGTTCGTTGTTGCCAGAAACAAAATCAAAAAATATCCTCGCTGCTAACACGGCAAACCGGAGAGAAGTTGCTTTGCTGTTGTCATTCCGGCTGCGAAGCAAAACTGGTTCTGGCACCTGCTGCTTTGGAGGTCGGTGCGGTGTTTTACTAACTTGTGTATCGGCGCTTGCTCTGCTTTGGTCCTTTCTTTGTGTTGGTAAACAGTTCTGGTGTAGTTCTGGCTTTGTCACAAGATTTATTTTTGTGACAGTAATTCTTATGAGTGTCCCTGTAAAATTGGGATCTGTGCTAGAAAGGTAGCCTATATTACTCAAGAATAGTGTAGCTTTTTCTCAGCGAAAATGTTTTAGAATCGATTCTGTCATTACAAATGGAGCTTAATGTACTTCTTATGAGTGTCCCTGTAAAAGAACTATTTATGATGTATGCATAAAAGGTAGCCTATAATACTCTGAAATAATGTAGCTTTCAATCAGTGAAAAAGTTTACGAACCCGTCTAGTAGTTACAGAGATACCGATAGAGCATGATGTATTACAATTATTTTAAGTGTCCCTGGAAAAGAGCTATATTTATGTTATATGGATGAAAATTAGCCTATAATACTCAGGAATAGAGCAGCTTTTTATCAGTGAAGAAAGTTTTCGTATCGGTTCAATAGTTACAGAGATACCCTTAAAACAGCTATTTATGCAATATGCATTAAAAGTAGCCTGTACTACTCAGGAATAGTGTAGATTTCCATCAGTGAAAGAAGTTGTAGAAACAGCTCAGTAATTTCAGAGGTGCCCATGGAACGTAATGTAATTCTTATGAGTGACGCTGTAAAAAAACTGCGATATATGAATGGAAGGTATTTCATATATTACACAGGAATAATGCAGTTTTCTATCAGTGAAAAAGTTTTAGAATTGTTTCAGAAGTTACTGGGACGCCCGTAGAGCGTAATGCATTAGAATAGTTTTAAGTGGCCCCGTAAAAGAACTATTTGTGCTATATACATGAAAGATAGCCTATCGAAGGAAAGACTCAGGAATAATGTCGCTTCCTATCAGGAATAGTGTAGCGTGAAAAATTTTTTACAATTGATCCCGTAGTTACAGACCTACAGATATATCGCTATGTAAATCATATGAGTGTCCATCTAAAACAATTATTTGTGATACATGCATGAATTTTAGCTATGTTACTCAGAAATAATGTAGCTTTCTATCACTGAAAAGTTTTTAGAATCGATTCAGTGGTTACATAGATGCCCTTAGAGCAGAATGTAATTTTTATGAGTATCCGTGTAAATTTGTAATATATGCATGAAAGGTAGCCTGTAATACTCAGGAATAGTGCAGTTTTCCACCACTGGAAGTTTTAGAATCGGTTCGTTAATTCCAGAGATCCTAATGTAATTCGTATGAGTATCCCTGTAGAAAAATTAGTTGTGATATATTGTTTCGAATTTTTCTGGCTGTTCTGGGGTTTAAAGTAGTTTAAAATTCGTATTCTACGTGTCAAATAATTAAATTTTGCTTTTTGTTGCATCAAAATTCGTTAACTAGAAAAGAAAGGAAATTTTGGGTTCCCCATTGGTAAACATAGGGTTTCGTAAATCTCGATAAATACTGGTGCTAGGGCTTAGCTGACCTTACTCTTCGGGACTTATTTTTGGTGCCAAATTTGGCGATATTTTCCAAAAAGTCGCCAAGCTTGGCCACATTTCGGACATTTAGCGGGATTTTTCCGATGGCTAAAAGTTTGTTTAAAAGTATATAAAGTTTGTTTCCTTGCATTAATATTACGTAATAGCCTAGCTTTTCAACTGCATTTCTATGACGTACTCAAAATTGGCGCTTTATGGGGATCCTTCGAGAATTTTCTCCTAGCTTCTGCGGCACCTATAAAAGGACAGCACATTGTCCCAGTTGAGTTTCAGTTTGCTTCTGTCTGCTGATGAGAATATTTTTATAATCTGTTCAGTATTTACTGTCATGCCCGTCTAGCGTAATGTATTAGAATTATTTTGAGTGTCCCCGTAAAAGAACTACTTGTGTTATATGCATGGAAGATAGCCTATAATACTCAGGAATAGTGTAGCTTTCTATCAGGAATAGTATAGTGTGAAAAATTTTTTGAATCGATCAGTAGTTAGACATACACGCAGATCACAGTGTAATTCATATGAGTGTCCTTGTAAAGGAATTATTTATGATATATGCCATCAATTTTAGTTTATGTACTCAGGAATAGTGTAGCTTTCCATCAGTGAAAAAATCTCATGTGGGCAACACATGACTTCCTTGTACATCTATTAAATCAAAAATATTTTCGGCCCACTTCATCTAAACTTATTTTGTTTGAAAGAGATAAAATACTGCAGTAATATAGTAAGGTTTAGCGAATTCTACCCAAATATTTCCGATATCTCCAAGCTGGGTTCAATTTGACAAATTTCCTTCTGGCATTTAATTTGCCGATATTTCACGAAAAGCCGACAAGCTTGAGATAGTTTCCGAGATTTTGGGGATAGCCATGGTAGTCATTGACCACAGACTTTCAATGAATTGAATGTATCCATGCGCCTTAATGTATTTTAAGTCATTTGGCAGACCCTGTAAATAAATTAACCAGTGGATTGCAATCAAAAAGGACATGCACAGTTAGATGTTACAATAGTTCTAAATACAACATTTCATAATTCTATGGGTAAAAGTTTTCGAATTTTGCAAAATACGTAATAATTTATGTCCCCAAATTTGGCGATATTTCGGAAAAACTCGCCGATAAATGGCGAGATTTTAGGCATGTTCCAAACAATGACTTACTATCGCCAAATTGGCGATATTTCGCCAAAACCTTCCAAGGACAATGACAAATGGCGATATTTTGGGCATGGAACAAATGACTAACTATCGCCAATTTGGCGATATTTGGGCAAAACTCGCCAAGGTCAACGACAGATGGCGAGATTTTAGACATGGACCGAACAATGACTGTCTACAGATGTAATATATTGAAGATGTCCATTATTAATGTACTGAAATTCTTTTGGATGGTCCTGTAAATAAACTCCCCAGTACATTGGAACCAAAAACGCGATTAAAACTAGATGTTACAACAATCTTATATATGAAATTTCAACATTCTACGACTAATAGTTTTTGATATTTGAGAGTTAAATACATACTCATGTACACCAAAAGTCGCCAAGCTTGGCGAGTTTTGGTGTATTTCTTGAGGGAGGCACGTAACTGCGGTCGGACCATTACCTAACTATATGGTTGGACGGTATCGTGCTTGAAATGGATCAAAAAGTCCTTAAAATTGCCATTGACCGTAATGTATTGGAAATCTTTTGAGTGTTCCTGTAGCAGAAATATAAAGACACTTTTTTTCGATGGAGAAATTCATTTTGTAACCCTTAACAGCATATATCACTCCTGAGTCTTTTGAAGGAGCCTAATACCTCTAAAATGTGCTTTAATTAATATCCACCCATAGAGCGAAATGTATTTAAAATCTTTTGGGCGGCCCTGTAGATAAACTATCCAGTTGAATGGGACCGTAAGGGGACGTGTGCTGTACAACTGGATATTACAGCAATCCTAAATGCAAAATTTCATCATTCTACGACCAATAGTTTTTGGGATGTGCGAGTTGCATGCGTAGGTGCGTACAGATGGCAGAGAAAAACTCGTCAAAGTACCCTGGTCAAAATGGGTTGCAGACGCATAGATATGATCCTGCATGCTAGCTTACGATGAGATGCATCTAAAAAATTCTTAAAATTAAATCGGCTTTTTCATCGAAATTTGGCCCCCGAAATTATTCGGGATCACATTACTTCCCTATACAACAAGGAAGTAAAAAATTTTACAATCGGTTCATTAGTTCCAGAGATCGTAATGTAAATCGAATGAGTATCACCGTAAAAGACCTATTTGTGATATATCCATGTAAGGTAGCCGTAATACTCCGGACTAATGTAGCTTTCTATCCATGAAAAAAGTTTTAGAATCGGTTCAGAAGTTAAAGAAGTACCCATAATGCTTAATGTATTACAATTATTTTGTGTGTCCCTGTAAAAGAACTATCTAAACTATATCCATGAAACTTGGCCTTTAATACTCTGAATGGGAGCTTTATATTATCGAAAAAAGTTTCGATTTGGTTCTCTAGTTACCCATAGAGCATAATGAAATACTTGCCTGTATGTGTAAAACAATTATTTTTGATATATTCATAAAAAGGTAATCTAAAATACTCGGTAGCTTTCTATAGGTTAGAAAAGTTTTAGAATTGGTTCAGTAGTTAGAGAGATAACCACAGAGTGTAAATGTATAATAATTATTTTGAGTGTCCCTGTAAAAGAATTATTTACGCTGCATACATTGAATGCAGCCTATAATAATCAAGAATAATTTATCTTTCTATTAGTAAAAACAGTTTAAGAATCAATTCTGTAGTTACACAGATGGCTACAGAGCGTAATATAATTCTTATGAGTGTCCCGGAAAAAAAATTATGTATGTATATATATCTACATATACCTGCATGAAAGGCAGTATATAATTTTCAGGAATAGTGTAGTTTTTTATTGGTGAGAAAAGTTTGTGAATCGGTTCAGTAGTTAGAGATATACCCATAGAGGGTATTGCATTTAAATTATTTTGACAATTCCTGTAAAAGAAATATTTATGCTATATGAATGAACTTTAGCTTATGATACTTAGGAAAAGTGCAGCTTACCTGAGAAATTTTTTTAGAATCTGGTCAATGGTTACAATTATGCCAATTTTATGTATTTCTTATGAGAGCCCCTGAAAAATTGTTAAATAGTATGTTGCAGAAATACTCTGCTTGTTACGTCGTTCTAAAGTCCAGTTGGTGTAGAAAGTTCCAGTAAAAAGTCCACTGGTCAGGATGGAACACAACTTTAATGCTTCTAGAACTTCGTTGAACAATCAGCTGTACAAAATTCACAAGCACAATTAAACAGTCATGTGCTTTTAATAGTACGCTTAGATCAGAAGCTCTCACAAATGCTGTATTTCTCACACAAAATATAACACTTTCACTGGCAAAAATTCAGTGAAAATATACGAGAGATACCACTAACAGTCTCTTAAGATTCAGCAATCAAGAATTTACACACAGCACTTAAATTCAAAGCTTCAAAAACAGCGCGAAACACCGCTTCTATCACATAGCAAAGCAAGCGTACTCACTCTCTCAAAGCTTGATCAACTCTGAACTGAGGCTTCAGAAACACGCTTATATTTATACCCGACGCAGAAGCTACAAGAATCTTCGAGAAAAGTCTATTTCTCGAGGATTCCACATAAGCGGGAATGTTGATTACGTCATAGAAGAGAAGTTTTAGGTTATTATGCGTTTTTAATGCCGAAAAACAAACTTTCAGGCCCCATTGGGAAAATCGCGCCAAATAACCAAAATGTCGCCATGCTTGGCGACTTGGCGAAATATCGCCAAATTTGGCGCCAAAAGTAAGTCCCCAAAAGTGAAGAGATCGAAGCCCTAGGACCCATATTTCACGAGATTTCTAGAAACCCATAGAAAAACAATGGGGAAACCGAAACCTCTGTATCTCTGGTGATAGTTGACCGATTTTGATGCAACAAAAAGCAAAATTTAACTATTGTAATATACTAATTTTGAACAATTTTAAGCCCCGAAAAAGCGGGTTGCCCCGAAAATTCGAAACAATATGTATGAAAGGTACTCATATTACTCAGGAGTAGCATAGCTCTCTATTAGTGAAAAAAAAAAAAAAAAAAATCAGATTCAGCTCGGTGGTTACAGAGACCGTAATGAATTAGAATTGTTTTGAGTGTCCTTGTAGAACTATTTATGCTAATACATGAAAGGTTTTCTATAAGTTAATCCAGTGTATAAGAACTTTAACCAATACTTTTACATATATTTGAAACAATTACTTCCATTTGTTTAATTTTATTCTTTAAAAATTTAGCCCATTGTTTAGAAATATATTAGTGACGGATTTTTTAAAAGGATAGGTATACCGTATATTTTTGCCTTAAGTCTAACAATAATGTCCCTTTGTTCAAAGGCATTTTTAATATAACCCTTTGATCCTTTGATTCTATGTCCATTATTGGCACACATTATAAACTGCATTGTTATACCGTGTATTTCTGCATTATTTCCAACAATGAACGCTCCTTTGTTGTAAGTCATTTTAACTGAAGGTTTAGCCCACTGTTTCAAAGTATATTATTGAAGCACATTCTTAAAGACCATTGTTATATCCTGTGTTTTTGCCTTATTTCCAACAATTACGTTCCTTCGTTGAAAGTCATTTTAAATAAAAGTTTAGTCCACTGTTTCAAAGTATATAATTGACACACTTTCTTAAAGAGCATTGTTATACCGTGTATTTCTGCCTTATTTCCAACAATTAACGTCCCTTTGTTGAAAGTCATTTTTAATAAATGTTTAGTGCACTGTTTCAAATTATATTATTGACGCACATTTTTAAGGAGCATTGCTATATCGTGTATTTTTGCTTTCCAACAATTACTTCCCTTTGTTGAAAGTCATTTTAAATAAAGGTTCAGTCCACTGTTTCAAAGTGTATTATTTACACACGTTTTTAAAGAGCATTATTATATCCTGTATTTTTGCCTTATTTCCAACAATTACGCGCCTTTGTTGAAAGTCATTTTAAATAAAGGTTTAGTCCACTGTTTCAAAGTATATTATAGACACACATTTTTAAAGTGCATTGTTATACTGAGCATTTTTGCAATATTACCAACAATTACTTCCCTTTGTTGAAAGTCATTTTAAATATAGTCCACAGTTTCAAAGCATATTACTGACGCACATTTTTAAAGAGCATTGTTATACCGTGTATTTTTGCATTATTTCCAACAATTAACGTCCCTTTGTTGAAAGTCATTTTTAATTAAGGTTTAGTGCACTGTTTTAACGTATATTATTGACACACATTCTTAGCATTGTTATAACGTACATATTTTGATTGATTCTAACGGTTACGCCCCTTTGTTAAAAGCGATTTTTAATAAAGGTATAGACTATTGTTCCAAAGTATATTATAGCCACATTTTTAAAAAGCATTATTATACCGTATTTTATAGCATTGATTTAAAATAATTATGTCTCTTTATTGAAAGTTATTCTACCAATATGATAAATGTAAAAGTTCGCATTTTTGTGTGTTTGGGTGTTTTTGACTCAATCACGCCAAAACCGTAGAACGGATTTGCGTAAAATTTGGACTGAAAATAGCTTACGCCCTGGATTAATATGTAGTCTACCTTTTATGCATATAGCATAAATAGTTCTTTGACAGTTACGCTCAAAATAATCCTAATACATTGCGTTCTATGTACATCCCTGGAACTACTATACAAGTTCTAAAACTTTCTCCCCTAATAGAGAGCTTCACCATACCTGTATTTTGTAGACTACCTTTTACGCATATTTCACAAATAATTCTTTTGCAGGGAGACTCATAAGAATTGGATTACGCTCTATGGCATCTCGGTAAATGTTGAACCGATTCTCAAACATTTTTCATGTTCAGAAAGCTACAATATTCCCGTGTATTATAAGGTACCTTTATCCATTATATCATATAGTACTTTTGCAGCGACACTCATAAGAATTACATTACGCTCTGAAGGCACCTCTAATACTAAACGGTATATATTGTTAAGAATTTTCGGTTTGTTCTGCCTCCCAGATATTAAAATTATTCTAAAATTCGTATACCCTGCGAGTTAAATAATTAAATTTTGCTATTTGTTGTATCAAAATCGGTTAACTAGAACGCGACGTACGGAGTTTTGGGTTTGCACATTGGTTAACACATTGTTTTCTAGAAATCTCGAGAAATATTGATGCTAGAGCTTTGGTGATTTGACTTATGGGAACTTATTTTTGACGCCAAATTTGGCGATATTTCGCCAAAAAGTCGCCACGCTTGGCGACATTTCGGTCATTTGGTGCGCTTTTACAAATGGGGCCAGTAATGCTTGTTTTCCTGCATTAATATTGCGCTGTAGCTTAGTATTACCAATTTCATTTCCATGGCATAATCAAAATTCGAGCTTTATGCGGGTTCTTCGAGAAATAGCTATTCCCAGAATTTTTGCTTAGCTTCTGCGACACCTATAAATAGAGACAGGCAGGCCGCAAGAGATAGTTATATTCGAACTCTAATTTAGCTCGATGCATTACTCTGTAAATTGTGCTATTGGGAGGTGTATTTTGCTTGTTTTTGAGTATAGAGTGTAAATTCTTCATTGCTGAGTCCCGAGGGACAGTTTTTGATTTCCTTTGTAAGTTTCAATTGAATTTTGCCAGTGGAAGTGTTTTATTTTTTGTAAGAAATACAGCATCTGTGAAAGCTTCTGTACTGAGAGGACTATTATAAAGAGGCCATTAGTGTCTGTGAATTTTCCACAGCTGATTGTTCGACGAAGTTCTAGAAGCAATAAAATTTGTGTTCCAATCTGACAAATGGACTTTTTACTAGAACTTTCTACATACACTAGACTTTAGAACGACGAACCTAAGAATCGAATCCCGACGAAGCCAATATCTCTGTAACTATTGAACCGAATCAAAAACTTTTTCTATAATAGAAGTCTTCTATTCCTAAGTATTATAGTTTTACAAATTTTTAGGCCAATCAGCTGTTCTAGGGGTAAACTAGCTTAAAATTCGTATTCTACGCGCCAAATAATTAAATTTCGTATTTTGTTGCATCAAAATCGGTTACCTAGACCGGGAGATATGGAGTTTGGGGTTTCCCCATTGGTTAGCATAGGGTTTTCTAAAATCTCGAGAAATACTGATGTTAGAGCTTAGCTGACGTCACTCTTGGGGTCACTTATTTTTGGCGCCAAACTTGGCGATATTTCGCCAAAAAGTTGCCAGGCTTGGCGATATTTCAGATATCTGGCGCGATTTTTCCAATGGGGCCTATAAATTTCATTTTCCTGTATTAATATTGCATAATAGTCTGATTCAACTGTATTCCTATGACGTAATCAAAATTCACTCTTTAAGGGGATCCTTCGAGACATTTCTAATAGCTTCTGCATCCCCTATAAATACGACAGCGTGCTGACCCGGTTGAGTCGGTCTGTTTTTGATTGCTATGAGAAATAGATGCCCGTTCTGTTGAGAGCATACGACTCTGTGTTAGCGCTTATAGAAGTAGTAATTTGCATGTTTTTAAAATTGCCTTTTTAAGCTCTGTGTAAATTCCTCATTGCTTAGTCTTGAGGAATTTACACAGAGCTTAACACAGACTGTTCCTGCAATCCTTCCTAAGATTCCACTGAATATTTTACTTGTGGAAGTATTTCATTGGGTGTGAATTACAACATCTGTGAAAGCTTCGGTACTGAGCGGACTGTTAGAGCAAGCTACTGGCCGTTAGTGCCTTTGAATTTTGTACAGCTAGAACAGCTAGAAGCAATAAAGTTCGTGTTTCATCCTAACAAGTGCACTCTTTACTAGAACTTTCTACTTCTACTGGGCTTTAGAAAGGCCAACCCAGAAATTAAACAGAGTTTTCTGCAACAATTGGCTACCTTTCGTGAATTTCTTAAAAATAAAATAAAAGTTTAAATAGTTCTTTTACTGGGACACTCAAATTAATTCCAATGCATTAAGCTGCATGGGTATTTCTTTGACGTATGTACTGATTCTATTTTTTTTTTTTTTTTTTTTTTTACTGATAGAAAGCTACACTATTCCTGAGTATTATATGGGCTACCTGTCATACATATTATCTCAAATAGGTCTTTTACAGGGATACTCATTCGATTTACATTACGACCTCTGGGACTAATGAACCGATTCTAAAACTTTTCACGAACGGAAAGCTGCAGTATTCCTGAGTATTGTAGGCTACCTTTCTTGTATATAGCATACTTTAATTCTTTTACAGGAACACTCATAAAAATTACGTTACGCTCTATATGTACCTCTGTAACTATTAAGCCGATTTTGAAAATTTTCTCACTCATAGAAAATTTCGTTATTCCTGGGTATTAAAGGGTACCTTTAATGCATATAGCTTAAATAGTTCTTTTACATGGACAATCAAAATAATTTTAATACGTTACGCGCTAAGGACATCTCTATGACTACTGAACCGATTCTAAAGATACTTTCACTAACAGAAAGCTTCACTATTCCTGAGGATTATGGACTACCTTTTATTTCCCTCTATTCTAAAAAAAAAGCAACGGCTGCTGCCACAAGCTTGTTCTGATATCTCCTTCGAAACTGTGAGGATTTGAGTTTCGACAAAGGTGTCCACGAATTCGGAAAATTCCGGGAAAATCAATAAGTTGACTTAAATTTCGAAATTCGAATTATTTTAGAAGATATTAATAAAAAACTGAAAAAATAAGCATAATGGTTGCTACCCAGCAAACACACTACTGCCCGCAAAATGACGGCAAGGTACCCGCCGTGCTGGCAAAGTGCCGTATGCCGGGAGCACAGTACATTGCCGTCAGTTTAAAGTCACTGGAATACCAATGCCTGAAAAATGCATATGCGCCAGTACATTGCCAGTAATGGCGAAATGCCTGTCGCGCCCATGTGTCTAAAACATGCACAGCATAGTTAACGGCGTGGTACTGTTTAAAATGTACCGGGCCAGCACTTTTTAGAGGTAATGGGCCAGTAAATACTTCGTAGTGTTAGCATAAAATTTCGTTATTTCATTTAAATAAATGGGACCTGTATCAGATGTCGGCCCGAGGCTGCACGTTGGCTTAATCAAACTCTGATAGGCGTTCATATTATTATTAGCGTTTTTAGCTTTCGGGCACCCCTGTGATGAAGATCACATATTTAATAATAATTTTCATTTGTGTTTACTTTCTTAAATTTAATACATTTTAAATCAAGCATTTTAACTTTAAATTCTCTTCCCATTTTTAACTACTCTGTCTTTCAAATTTTTGTATTAAGCCTTTTCCCGCTTGTTTAATTTCAATTAACTGCCTATTTATCCGGATTTAATGCTTAAATTATTCTATCGCCTTTTGTTCCATGTCAATAATAAGTCCGTCGCATTTCTTTAGCTTTCCTAGCTGTTAATAAACATCTGTTTCTCATGCAGAACATCTACTTTTTAGTATTAATATGCATCTATGTTTAACGTCTTTCTATACCCGTACATCACTTTATTCCTTTCATTACCAAATAGGGACATGGCCTCATATCGGTTAAAATACAGCTGAGATAATTTCCTATCACACGGGTTTACTGTAATTTTGGCTGCTTTCATCCTCAATAATATGGTGCCCGGCGCATTGTTATGTCTTCCCATTCTCTCTGTTGACTAGGAATATTCTGCGGTTTTTCGGCGTCTTTAATAATGAATATATTATTGGCTCTCGTTTGGGCGTCCTTTAAATATGCCAAGTTTAACTTTCTCGCCAACCTCCTGATAATTCTTCGATTGAATTTGACTTCTGTTTACTCGCTGGTATCCTTCATTCCTGCTGAACTTATACTGACCGCCCTTCTACATAAGTTCTGGACATTTTAGTGCTATGTATTGGCGGAACACTTCACTACTACCTTTTTTAAAAATTGACTGCTACTGCTGATTGTTTTCGCTGTTTCTATCCCGTTAACGAAAGACATCGATGCGCTTCTTTTGCTGTGATTTATTTCTGCGAGGTGCCAATCCTCTGAACATGCGGATACTTCAGCCGTCGTGTGTGTGTGTGTGTGTGTGTGTGTTATCGCAGCCGGTTATTTATTTTTTGTGGCGGACAGCTTTAGACGACTATAGACCTAGTCGAAATAGTTTCAGACTAGCAGGACGTCATCATTTGGAACAGTTATTTATATAAAACAACACTGTTTCAATGATGATATCTTGTTGGTTCATAATACATTTCGAAGCCCTTGGATTTTCTGTTAAAGAGTTGGGAAAATGAAAGGTAAATTTTAAGTTTCACTTTTTTAAATATATATATACTCTCATAGTATGTTTTAGTGTATAAAAGTATTTTCCTCCGTAAAATTTAAGTCATGAAGTATACAGTAGGTAGATATAGGAATTTCTTTTCAGAATAGCTAACAAAAAATCTTTTGAACTAAAGAAAATTTATAATAAACAAAATGTTACCCTAATGTTATGTGTAACAATAGTGCAACTTTTTTTATTATTACTTCCTGTAAAATTTTGATTTATATATGTGTATATATAAACTCGGCTATTCGAGCCTTGTCAGGGGGACCCCTGAACCCCCTAATTTTTTAATTTCATTATTGCCATATTAGGACGATATTAATCGAGTATGTCATTTTATCTTATCTTTCGTGTATTTCGCCTGGTCACCCTATGTTGAAATTTTTATGATTGTAACCAGGGACGTACCCAGAAAAAAATTTCGGGGAGGTTCCAATCGGTGAAAAAGGTAGGATTTTCCCCGAAAAGACTTCATCATTATTACATTGTTTGCAAAAACTGAAATTTCGAGGAGAGTCAGGACCACCCCCCTGGGTACTGCCTTAAATGTAACCTATTTATAGATAAATACATGGGATGCCTATTCACAGCTTACGGAATATTGTAACAATAGATGAAAGTTTTTTTGTAGTATTTAAATATATGTAAAATTATGTCGCTATTTGGGGGGGCACATTTTTCGGAAATTTTTCAATAAAGGGGGGGTTGAGAGATAAAATGACGCAGTCATTAATATATATATATATATATATATATATATATATATATATATACTAACCGAAAAGTACTATACCTCATTTATAAAATCTCTGACTCTTGAAATATTGAAATTAAACTGTTTATAAATGATTTTATGTTGGTTCTGAAATGTGTTACCGCCTCTCTTATAAAAAAAATCTTAAGCGACTGCAGATTTGTAAGAAAATTGCAGTTTATTAAAACTGCACACAATTATGATCACTAATGATAGGCGCACATATTTTCCAAACGATTGACCAACGGATTTTGCTGTTTTTATCTTTCATTTATGTTGTTTTTTATCTTTTAAAATGTTACCCTTAAGGAATGTTTTTCTTTTGCGGGGTGGGGGTGGGGGTTGATGAATAACCCCCTACCCCAAATCCGCTACTGGATCGTATTTTAATTATGGCAGCATTACTGTAAATAGGCACTAATCCGGTACCGTGCCATTATATTGCAGTCACTATTAAGATACCAGGCCAGTGCCTTTATTTTTAATAATAGCCGGCACCCAGCCGTTTCATTTTGTGCATTATAAACTTAATGGGCCTGTGCCTTTGTTGCGAGTAACGGCCGGCACATGCAGTATGCCAGTAGAGTGCCGTTGCCTTCCCAGGCTTCTGGCAAGGTACTTCTCGGGCGACCACTTTTGGTACGATTCAGTTACTTTTTGCAGTGCCGGGCCGGTGCTGGACGTAAAGACAGAAAGGTACTGGCAAGGTACTCCGCCAGCAGGTGTGCGTTTGCTGGGTAGGCTAGGCAATTTTCGCCAGCATAAAATCATTCATGCCTTTGCAAAAAAGCAATTCCAAGTGTGTAGAATCACGTGAAACTGACAAACATGAAGTAGAATGACACCAATTGTATGCCAAATTTAAAAGTTCGGGACATAAATATGTTAAGTGTGTTACACAAAGTTTCCTTAGATAACAGGAGTTTAGAATAACCGGTTATTTGTTTTTAAAAACAGAATAACTAATTTTAGCTGATTTTAAATGCTCCCTTTTGGCATCAGGTACAGTTACGATCTGGCAAAAGACTATCTCTCCAAGCAGGGTAACTCTAAAACGCGCTTTTCAAAATGTTAGCACCCAATATCTGGAAAATGAAAGTAATTAAAATGCAGATTATAGCAAAGCCGGTTAGGTTAGCTTATTTGCTACAGTAAAATTGTTTGGCGGCGTTGACCATGCCATTATAGCAGTTACAGTACAGCTTGGATATTTGTCAGCGCGGCGAGATCATATATTTCGTGCTGCTAAATACGCCAACCTGCAAAGAATTATGTATATTAATACATGGATGACGATTTACACGGTAACCTTACATGAGCAGTAATTATTGGTCACGAGTTTGTGTAAATCGCCAAATAATGAAAATTCGCCATGGGTGGCAAGCTATTGTAGCTGTTCCGTGGTTTTTATCAAGGAAAACATATAAAGTACTGTATTCTTCGAACTAATTATTAACTATAGATGTACGTAAGTCGCCAAATTATGAAAAATTGCCATGGGTGGCAAATACGCAAGGTGTTCCAAAGCTTTTACATAATTAAAAATTGTGAGAAGTTTAAATTTTTATGTTCCAGAGAACATGCATAACCAAGCGATGTGTAGCTCGGTAACATGCTATCTGATCCAATCTTAAGTTTTTTTCTTTTGAAATTATGCTTTTTTTACGAATACGCCTTATTAGGGCCGAATGCATCACACGGAAAGCGAGCGTAGCGAGTCCAGGGGCCTTGGCCCCTAGTCTCTGTATTCTAAAAAAAAGTAATAGCCGCTGACGCTGCCTCCGCTGTCAAGAGCATGTTCGACTATCTCCTCCTAAACCGCGGGGGTTGGAGTTCCGACAAAGGTGTCCACGGATTTGGAAAATTCCGAGGAAGCTGATAAGCTGAATTAAATTTCGAAAATCGAATTATTTTAGAAGATATTAATTAAAAACTGAAAAAATAAACATAATGGTTGCCAGGTTTGGCATAAAATCATTCATTCCTTTGCAAAAAGCATTTCCAAGTACTTAGAATCGCGTGAAATTGACAAACATGAAATAGAATGACATCCATTTTACTCCAAATTAAAAAGTATATGAAATAAATAACTCAAAGTGTGTTACACAAAGTTGACAATTTTCAAATAGTGCGTTCGCTTAGACAACAGGAGTTTAGAATGAGCGATAATTCGTTTTTCCAAAACAGAATAACTAATTGTAACTGATTTTAAAAGCGCCATCTTGTCATTAGGTACGATCTAGCAAAATGGTATAGTTCCAAGCAGGGTGAATCTAAAGAGCGAGTTCCAAAATGCTGGAAACCAGTATCTTGAAAATGAAAAATAATTAAAATGCAGATTATTTTCAAGCCGGTTCTCTCCAGGTGGACTATTTGCTACCAGTAGAAATATTTGGTGGCGTTAACTATACCATTATAGCAGTTATAGTACATTTTGGATATTTGCCAACGCGGCGAGATGATATAATTCGTGGTACCAGATACGCCAATCTGCAAAGGATTATTTATATGAAAATATGGATAATGGTTTTCAGGGAACCTTACATGAGCATTAATTAGAAATTGTGAGCATGCGTAAATTGCCAAATAATGAAAAGTCGCCATAGGTGGCAAGCTATTCTGGCTGTTCCGTAATTTTTATCAAAGGAAATATATGAAGCACTGTTTTCTTAGAGCTAATTATTAACTATACATATACGCAAGTCGCCAAATTATGAAAAATCGCCATAATTGGCTAATACGCAAGGTGTTCCATGGGTTTCACATAATTAAAAATAGTGCGAAGTTTAAATTTTTATCTTCCAAGGAACATGCAAGAACCAAGCAATATGTAGTTCGGTAACATTCTATCAGATCCAACCTTTAGGGTTGTTTTGTTTAAATTATGCCTTTTTTTAAGAATAAGCCTTATTAGGGGCCGAATGCCTCATAGGAAAAGCGAGCGTAGCGAGTCTAGGAGGCCTTGGCTCCTTGTATATAACAAAAATAGTTATTTAACACGGATACTTATATAATTGAGTTACGCTCTACGGGTATCTCTGTATTGTGCTACGGGTATCTCTGTACTGCTAAGCCGATTCTAGAACAGTTTTCAGCGATAGAAAGCTACACTATTCCTTAGTATTATAGGCTACCTTTCATTTATATGACATAAATATATTCTTTTACAGTGACACTGAAAATAAACCTAATACATAGCGCAGTGTGGGCATCTCTGTAACTATTGAACCGATTCTAAAACTATTTTCACGAATATAAAGTTGCGCCATGCCTGAGTATTATAAGCTACCTTTATGCATATATCACCAATAGTTCTTTAGGTACACTCATAAAATTACATTATGCTCTAAGAGCATTTCATCTAAGGGATCTACTAAACCGTTTACACACACACACACATATATATTTAAACTTTTTATTTAAATTTCAGGTTAATTTGAAAAAAAAAAACACGCAAAATGTTGAAATCAGCTTTTACAGATTTTAGGAGGCGGAAAACAGTCTTGAGTACTAAAAGTGTTGAACAATCATGTGGTAAATTTTACGTTGAACCCCCCCCCCCTTCCAATACTGGAAAAGACCAATTCAGAAACTGTCCTCACGGATGGGCATTGTACAACTGCATAAGGGTAATAGAGAGCTCCCGAACTGAGAAAAAGGTGTTGTAAAGTCGAAAATCTTCCGATGCTTTAAGAAAAACAAGGCGAAAGGAATATAAATCGAAGCTAGAGAAATAAGAGTTGAATGCATCGGGTATCGATTATAAAACACTTTCCATCAAAATACTGTTTAAAGCATAGGATTTAAGTTTCCCAAGGTTGGGTATATGCTAGCGCAGAAAGGCAAGCAAAAGACAGCGCGATGCTTCCTTGCGCTGCTCTAACTCAAATGGCAATGTACACTAGCGCGTCAGAGTGCGAAACATTAGAGAGACTTATTCCTATTTGCAAATTGGAATTCATTTGATCTCTCAGAAAAAACTGCCCCTTCAGCGAACATCTATCTGTATTTCTGTTTCTCAGACACAGAGAAGTACTCAACAAAACCGATGAACACATGACTTCCTTGAATGTCTATTAAATGAAACATATTTTCGGCGCACTTCATTTAAACTTATTTTGTTTGAAAGAGATAAAATACTGCAGTAATTGTAAGGTTTAGCACATTCTACCCAAATATTTCCGATATTCTGGGATGGGTTCAATTTGAAAGATTTCCTTCTGACATTTAATTTGCTGATATTTCACCAAAAGCCGACAAGCTTCTGATAGTTTCCGAGATTTTGGGGATAGCCAAGGTAGTCATTGACCACAGACTTTCAGTGAATTGATGCACCTTATGTATTTTAAGTCATTTGGCAGACGCAGAGGATTGCAATCAAAAAACAGATGCACAGTTAGATGTTACAGTTACAATAGTTCTAAATACAAAATTTCAAAATTCTACGGGTAAAAGATTTTTGAGTTATACAAACTACGTAATAATTTTTGTCCCTATATTTGGCGATATTTCGGAAAAACTCGCCGACAAATGGCGAGATTTTAGGCATGGACCAAACAATGACTGACTATCGTCAAATTTGGCGATATTTCGCCAAAACTCGCCAAGGACGATGACAAATGGGGATATTTTGGGCATGGACCAAATGACTAGCTATCGCCAATTTGGCGATATTTGGGCAAAACTCGCCAAGGTCGACGACGGACGGCGAGATATTAGGCATGGACCGCACTGACTGCCTACAGATGTAATATATTGAAGACAGTGTTTTCACTATAGTGCGAGACCGCGAGAATCTTGCATTTTTTTCTTTTCTCGCATTAAAAAGTTATTTGTGCGAGAATTTCGCGCACCCTATAAACCGGTTTCATTCTGCGCAAAATTCACGCATTTTGGAGGACTTGGACCAAGTCGCACATGCTTCCATTTTTCATAAAGAGGTTATATAAGGAAAATTTTCGCATTTTCCTTTTTATTGGATGTAACTAGGCCTGACATTACAGACTTGGAGGACCAGTTACATGCTATAAAAATAATTAAAATTCATAAATACCCTGATTTTGGATGTTTACCCGAGGCAAGAATAAGTACCCATTGATATATACCTTACCCACTGGGTATTTATTTACCCAACTCGCATCTATAGTGACGAATTCTCACCTATTTTTTTTTAAATCTCACTCAGTTTTGTGGGAAGGTGGGGGGTGAATATGGGTGAGAAATTCTCACCCATATTTTTTCCCATAATGAAAACACTGGAAGGTGTCCATAGACATTAATGTACTGAAATTCTTTTGGGTGGTCCTGTAAATAAACTCTCCAGTAGATTGGAACCAAAAACGAGATGCAAAAGTAGATGTTACAACAATCTTATATATGAAATTTCAACATTCAACGACTAATAGTTTTTGAGATTTGAGAGTTAAATACATGCACATGTACGCCAAAAGTCGCCAAGCTTGGCGAGTTTTGGTGTATTTCTTGAGGGAGGCACGTGACTGCGGTCGGACCATTACCTAACTATATGGTTGGACGGTATTGTGCTTGAAATGGATCAAAAATGTCCTTAAAATTGCCATCGACCGTAATGCATTGGAAATCTTTTGAGTGTTCCTGTAGCAGAACTATAGGTGATAAAGACACTTTTTTCGATGGAGAAATTCATTTTGTAACGCTTAAAAGCATACATCACTTCTGAGTCGTTTGAAGTAGCCTAATACCTTTAAAATGCGCTTTAATTAATATCTGACCATAGAGCGTAATGTATTTAAAATCTTTTGGACGGCCCTGTAAATAAACTATCCAGGCGAATGGGACCGAAAGGGGAGGTATACTGTACAACTAGATATTACAGCAATCCTTATTATAAAGTTTCAACTTTCTACGTCTAATAGTTCTACGTCTAATAGTTCAATATGCGAAATTCGATTTCTAGCCAAATGCCTCCGATATCACCATGCTCGGTTCAATTTGAAAGATTTACTTCTGACACTTTATTTGGCGATATTTCGCCAAAGCTGACAAGCTGGAGATAGTTTGCGAAATTTTGGGGATAGACAAAGTAGTCACTGACCACAGATTTATTGAATACATCCATACACCTTAACGTAAGTCACTTGGCTAACCCTGTAAATAAATTACACAGGCGATTGCAAAAAAAAATATCTATATAAATAAAATTAGACTTTTGTCTGTACATTTCTTGGAATTCAAAAATTTGGCGATTTCTATCCGTTTCAAGCACCCGGGAATCCGATGCGACCCTCAAAAAAAAGTTTGTCTGTCTGTCATTCTGTCATTCTGTCCGTGACGCTTTTTTTGTTCAAGCATCACGCAAAAACGACAGAAGCGAATGATATGAAATTGGGTGTCATGATAGGTGGTCACTCAACTTAAAACATAGGCATCAAATTTTTAAAAAATCTTGATTGGATTTTGAGATTTTGCGAAAATCCTTTCAAACTGCGTAAATTTGTGTTCAAGCATCACGCAAAAACGACAGAAGCGAATGATATGAAATTGGGTGTCATGATAGTTGGTCACACAACTTAGAACATAGGCGTCGAATTAAAAAAAAATCTTGACTAGATTTTGAGATTTTGCGAAAATCATTTCAAACTGCGTAAATTTGTGTTCGCACATCACGTAATAACTGCAAAGGTGAAAAAATGATATTTGGTGAAATGATAGGTGGTCACTCACCTTAAACTATAAGCATCTAATTTTAAAAATTCGATCCGATTTCGAGATTTTGCGAAAATCGTTTAAAACTGAGTGAATCTTTGTTCCCGCATTACGTAATAACGACTAAAGCGAATGATATGAAATTTGGTCACATGATAGATGGTTGCTCAACATAAACTATAGGTATCCAATTTTTTAAACATTTTCATTAGATTTTGAGATTTTGTGAAAATTCTCTCAAAATACGTTTATATTTCTTCAAACATCACGTAATAACAACTAATACGAATGATACGAAATTTAGTGATATGATAGGTAGTTGCTAATCTTAATTTATAGGCATTGAATTTTTAAAATATTTTGATTACATTTGGAGATTTTGCGAAAATCGTTTTAAAATGCTGACATTTTGTTCCAGCATCACGAAATAAAGACTGCAGGGAATGAAACGAAATTGGGTGACGATAGGTTGTCACTCAACTTAAATTCTAGCCTTCAAAATTTTTCAAAAATGTTGATTAGATTTTGAGATTTTCCGAAAATTATTTCTGTATTCGTAAATATTCGTTCGCGCATCACATAATTACGACTAAAGCGAATGAAATGATATTACTTAGTGACTCTCTTAACCTGTAATATTTTAACAATACATAAAAATTATAACTTCGCTTTCTTTACTTTATCAACATACTCCATCCATTCTGTGTACTCCTACAATGCTGACGAAAGTTCTTGCTTTTTGGAAATTTGCATTCACTAACCCGTCAAGGACGGGTACTTCAGCTAGTAAATCTTATAAATAAAAATGAAATTCTGTTTGTTTGTTTGTTTGTTTGTTTATTTGTTTATTTGTTTGTTTGTTTGTTTGTGGATTTGATTCGTATACAAATCCACAAAAATGGACCTATCGGCCTGAAATTTAGCACAGATATGTAAAATAATATAGAATAAATCACAGTCCACTTTAAAACTTTGAAAGTCCACCCGTTCCCGGAATTTAAGAGATTTTTTATGCTCTTCACGCAAAAATCTTTCCGTAATTGTAACCCCTGTAGTGAAAAATGTGTGAAATAAGGATCGTGGTTGCCATGTGTGGCGATTTTGCCGAATAAAATGTCGTTCCTATACAAATCCTCAAAAATGGACCTATCGGCCTGAAATTTAGCACAGATATGTAAAATAATATAAAATAAATCGTAGTCCACTTTAAAACTTTGAAAGTCCACCCGTTCCCGGAATTTAAGAGACTTTTTATGCTCTTCAAGCAAAAAGCTTTCCGTAATTGTAACCCCTGTAGTGAAAAAAATGTGAAATAAGGATCGTGATTGCCATGTGAGGCGATTTTGCCGAATAAAATGTTTTAAATTCTCAAAGTAAAAATAAAAGAATAATAATTGATTTTTTTTTGTTAGTTCATATTCGTAAGGTTATTTTTTTTAATTATAATATCGTGTGCATGGGAAATCAGAGCAGGAATGTAATGCTTTTCAATAAGAATTGAAGATTTCCGAGGCTCATGTGTAAATTTTTTTAGTTTGGCGAAAAAATAAAATGGCTGAAATATGGATTTTGAGTAAGTGAGTTCTAGCGGTTGGCACATTTTTCGGCTTTGCGCAATTTATTGAGAGCTTAAGGAAATAGATTTTTGAAAACAAGTGCAAAGGTTTTATTAGAATACAGCGTTAAATTTTAATGATCTGTGAAGAAATAATGCAGTTATTAAGGGATTTCAAGCGATCTATCTTCAGCATTCTCGCCAATTGAGTGCATTGATTTTAGTTGGGGGAATTCCGCCAAATTTCAGAAAATTGAAATCTTCTCATTTAGTACATCGGAGTAACGATGAATAAAACACATTATAGTTGATAATTTAAAAAACAATCGGCTGTATTAAGGAATTCCAATTTTCAAATAAATGCGTGCTACTCTTTGGCGGTCAAACCATTTCCCATATTGATTGCTGCTAAGTCAATGCTTCGAATGATTCCCTGAAAAAACTCTTGCAAAATGGCGTATGTTGGCACTTTGGCGAGGCTTAGATTTGAAACTGGATTTTATTTGAGACTGGTATATATAATAACACTGGTGCCGTTTAAAATGAATGTTGGTATGTGTTTGTGAGGTTGAAAAACTCCAGCACCGTTGAGCACCGTTGCACGATGAAATGTGGTTCACCTAAGTCTTTTACGATGGAGAAGGTTTTTATGTTATTCCTTAACTTGCCACTTGGTGCCGCAGCACAACGTTGAATTCTATTCCGTTTAGCCGTTTGCTATGCAAATATCGTCCAACCGATTTCGATGAAATTTGTTACACGCGAATATTAGAACACTGAGAATATTTTTCACTATCCATTTTGCTGTAACTTGCCGCTAAATGGCGCTGCAAAGCATCAACTTCTATACCGTTCGACCAATCGGCATAAAATTTTTTATACTTACACATTTGTAGGTATAATTAGTAGGTATCCTTATCTGTACACATTGCACGAAGAATATATTCTAACTGCGTTCCTTTTGATGTTACTCACCACTAGATGACACTGCAATGCATTATTATTTTAACTTGCCACTAGATGACGCTGCAGCAGGCCAAATTCTTGACCATTCAAACGGTCGCTATAAAAATCAGTATACATAGCTATTTGAACAATGAGAATATTTTGGCGTTATCCATTTTGCTATAACTCGCCACTTGACGGCGCTGTAGCAAATCATTACTTTATTGAACCACTAGATGGCCCTGCAGTGTATCACTTTTTGACTGTGCAAATAATCGCTATGAAAATAGGTATACATAGATATTTGAACACGGGGAAGAGTTTGGCGCTATCCATTTTCCTATAACTCGCCACTAGATGTCGCGTCAACACATGAACTTCAGGACTGTCCAGCGGATAGTCATGAAAATTCGTATACATCGATATCTGAATGCGAAAAATATTTTCGACGTATCCGTTTTGCTAAAACTCGCCACTAGATTGCGCTACGCCGCATGGCCTTCTGCACCGTACAAACGATTGCCTTGCAATTCGGAATGCATGATTATTGGACACAATATAACGCGATATTCACTTTGCTATATCTGTTTATTACAATGAATAGTAATCACCACAAATCGTAATATCAAAATGTCCATTCATTCCCGTGCGAAGAACGGGTACTTCAGCTAGTAAATAAATAAATAAAAGATGCACAGTTGGATGTTACAACAGTTCTGTTCTAAATACAATATTTCAACATTATACGGTTAAAAATTTTTGGAGGTATGCGAAATTCGAAATTATTTTTCTCGCCAAATTTGGCGATATTTCGGAAAAACGTGCCAAGGTCGACGACAAATGGCGAGATTGTGGGCATTTAGAAAACAATGACTGACTATTGCCAGAAGAACCTGGTGTTATTATTGTAAGGTCATTAGTTGCCTCGTTCATCCTAGTCGCGCTAGTGTTTACTCACCAAAACATGATACCATGACAGTGAAAGTTCTGAGGGAGGAGAGGGCTAAGATGGAGAACAAGCGCCAAAGAGAAAATTCTCATAAAGGCACGTCTAAAAGTGGCCTTGCCAGCAGAATTTGTGTCCTTTGAGAAGTCCAAAAATTTTCTCACTTCCTCCTTTGCTGATTGCAGTTTCCCGGATAGCGGGGAACGCTAACTGTAGAGATATACTAAACTAGGCGCCAAGGCGGCCAGCTTCGCCGCCCCGTGCCTTACTATTCTTTATAATCAGTGCAGTGTCGGTCAACACTAATGCTTACATCTCAAGGCCGTACCCAGGGGGGGAAGGGTCCGGTCCTTCCCGAAATTTAAAATTTTTTACAAAACAATAATAATGAAGCCTTTTTGTGAAAAATTTTGCCTTTTTCACCTCTTGGTCCCCCCCCCCCCGAAATTTTATTCTGGGTACGGTCCTGTTACATGTTATTGTGAAATTATGCGATTTACAAAATCTGACATGTAAACTGCAACTCCAGATTAATACTCTAGGCCGCAATTGTATAACAGAATGTGCAGATAATGCTTCCAGAGTTTCAGGTACGTACTTACAAACGCACCACTAAAGACAACTCACTGCCGTGGCCGTCACATATTTCCCTCAGAAATATCGTGTAATTTGCATTAAAATTGCTGGAGTTATTAAATATTTCATCCAATTAAGCAAATTATCTTGTAAAATCCACAATTTTCGATTTAAATTTCTTAAAATTAGGAAATGTTAGGTCATTAAACGTATTAATTACCATAAAAAGTACCATAAAAAATTTCATGAAAAGGTCCCATTAGGGAAAACGCGCCAAATGACAGAAAAATCGTCAAACTTGGCGAGTTTTGGCGAAATATCGCCAAAATTGGCGCCAAAAATAAGTCCCCAAAAATTAGGTTTTCGAAGACCTACGACCCCTAGAACCCGAGATTTCCAGAACATTCCATATTGATGCAACAAAAAGCAAAATTTAATTATTTAACGCGTAGAATACGAATTTTAAACTGTTTTAAACCCCAGAACAGCGGGTTGCTCCCAAAATTCGTAACACAGGGTAAGAAAATCTCCGTTTTAAAACAGTTTTTAATTAATAATTAAAAAAGCGATTAAAATTTTAAAATTCTGATTCTCAGGTGCACATTATCGGACTCATGGGATTATATATTCAAATTTTCAGAGTTCTAACCTCGCCAAGCATGGCAACGTAAAAAACGGTTTTTTACTTTTGCGGTTACCACTCACTTCAAGCATGAATCTTTTCATGAGGCCAAAGTTCGCCAAACACGACGATCTAAAATCGGTTTATAATTAATAATTTAAAAAGTAATTAAAATTTCAAAATTCTGAGCCTGAGGTGTACATTACCGAAGGAATGGGCTCAAATGTTCGAATTTTCAGACTTCTGCGTCCAGTAGTTTTTTCTGGACATCGCACGCATGCAGATTTTCAGACATTCATTTTTATTGATATAGATTGGTGCAAAACTGACTAAATTTCCGTGCCATTTCATGTTTTCCAATGCATGCGATTTTGTTTCACAGTATCATGCTGGCGAAACTCGCCAAGCATGGCATCCTGAAAACGGTTTTTAATTAATAATTAAAAAAGTAATTAAAATTTTAAAATTCTGATTCTCAGGTGCACATTATCGGACTCATGGGCTTATATATTCAAATTTTCAGAGTTCTGCGTGCAGTAGGTTTGTCTGGAGACCGCACACATACAGACAGACAGATTTACAAACATTCTTTTTTATTATTATAGATTTTGGTACCGCATACGTTAGCGTATTATCATGGCTCACTGAGATAAATACTGGCTGTCCGAGAAGCTCCGTTTTTGTGTACGAGCAAAGTTTCGCTCCTTCGTCGATTTGGCGCTGTTACCCGACCGTATCCCTGTTGCCAATTCAGCTTTTTTTTTTTTTTTTTCGTTTACGTGCTTTTGCTGCTGAAATATGCTTAGGGAACATACCTATACTACGTGACCTATTTTTAAAGATTTTTCGACCCCTCCCTCCCCTCGGTGACCACTGGTAGTATATGTCAAGACCCCCCCTCCCCTTTAAGTTTCTACGTAGTATTGACAAGTATGATTTTTAATCATTTCGCAGGCAGAAAGTGAAACAAATGAAAATAATTTGACTCATATTCGTCTTTATTAATACGGCGTTAATGCATAAGACTGCGTGCATGCTTATAATTACTAGTAAATTAGATATTATGAAAAAAAAACTTATGTAAAAACATATTGCTAATTTACAACAAATTTCTCTCGGCGAAATCGACTACTTAACAAAAATCTAAGCCCCCTCCCCGCTCCTGTGACTGAGCGTAGTATTTTGAAGACCTCCCTCACCCCCCTAAACGGGTCACGTAGTATGGGTACGTTCCCTCGGGGCCTTCGCTATTTGTAACGGGCCTGCGCATGTATTTCGATGAGTCATCCAAAGAGGCCTACGGATCCTCACGTCTTCACGTATACATCAAGCAATTTTTAAGCTTTCCGATGCTTTGAAACGTTACTTAATGTAGTTTTAAGTCATGACAGTGTGTTACTAATTCAAGTACGAACTCATTGACAGTTTCTTTACTATGATACATACACGTGGACATTAAAGAAAATAGATACTTGTAATTTGAAGGAAAAACAAAGTAGTGCTAACTCTCATGATTCATTATTTTAGCTTGATTTTTAATATACATGAACAAATTAAGCTGACTTTTAGTATACATTAAAGTAAACGAATACACAAATGATACAGGCATCTTTATGCATATCTTTATACTGAATGTTTAAGTTTCACATTTTCAAAGCAGTTACAACCATTATTACTTTTAAAATAAATTTAACTAATAGTTATTAAATTTTCATTTATTAAATATTGTTCAATTAATATATTAACAGAATATATGACGAGGAGATGAAATAGAATTTAAAATATTTGATATTTACAATTCACGTATAAAAAATTTAAGTATTGCTATACTATTTAATTTTTAATCTTTTGTAAGGCGTAGGTATCAGAAAAATGTTTGCTATAATTATAAGTACAACCCGTGCACTGCTTGTCCTTGGTATTTAAATGAAAAATAATGTCAATTAATTTAACGAGAAACATTTAGAATAAATTACACAATAAAGGGTGTCCCATAAATAGTAGTACGAACTTAAAGGGGAGATAAAATAAATCAAAAGGATTAAGAATCACGTAACAGTGTATGATCGAACATGTTTATTAACTGTTTTTATTTTGGTTAGTTCAAATGAGTTTATTTATCGAAAAGTTTACCATTCGAAATGAAAATGATTTATAATTTTCAGATTTAGTTCCATATATTTTTTTTTCTCCAAAGAAAAATAATAAATTTTAGAAAACCATACTAGGAAATACCACTAATATTCCACCTCTTTTTTTTTAAGTGATTATTAACTGGTGATTGAAAAGAAATGTTTTCGTCCGTGCATTGCTCTATATTAGGGTTGTGGCCAAAAAAAAACCCCTTCTGCATGGCCTTTGAATACAAATTAAGATATAGTAACAGCTCTAGGACTCGAAAAATTTCAGGATTCCTTTTCACAAGTTGCTCTAATCACTGTAGTAAACTAAAAATAAACGATCCCTGAATTAATTATTTTTTTATTATAGCCATTACCTAATGTACCTTATTATAGCCATTACCTCTAACATTAAATGGAACTTTGAAATTGAGCATAATGAACGCTTATACAAAATATTAACTTCAATTAAAGTTTCTACATAAACATGTGCATAAATTAATAGTATATTTTACAGTACTTCTGCACTGAAACCAATATCACACATTTAGTGCATTTATAATAAATGATAAATGACATTTTCAACTGAAAGAATTAAACAGATAAGAATGTCTAACTAGTATTACAACGAACGCTTATTTACTAGAATAATAAACTACCGAAGTTAAACGATTTCAGATTAAAATAATTTATAAATAACACATGAATATTAATTCATAAAACATGGTTTATATCCTATAAATTTGTAGAATTTCTAAATAAGTTATACAGGTGTACACTTACCGTTACATTCAGAACTGAAAGTTCGAATTCTTTGTTGATTTATTTCCATAAATAAAGGCGCAATTTTCAAAAAATCATTACCTACATCTAAATCACCTTGTTATTAAATCACTATGACAAAACTATAACAAATTTGTTTTTTAATCTCTACTTATTATAAAAGAAGGTGTCTGTGTGTGTGTGTGTGTGTCGGCAGCGTTACGGACAAACGGCTACACCTAGAAACACCAAATTTGGTACTCGGGAAGATGTAAACATGTAGTTGTGCACCTCGAAGCGATTTTTTCGAAATTCGATCTAGATTTTTTTTAATTTTATGTTTTATGCGAATTTTGGCATTTTTTCTCACCTAATTCGTAATAACGGCGGAAATTACGTTCGCAGCAAAACGGCATTTGTATCATCGGAAAGACGAGAAAATTTTCTTTTAAAAACACTTTGTTCTGAATACGTAACATGATTTACCGATTTTTAGGAATTTTTTTTCTAAGCATCTGCTTCGGTGAATTTTTTCGTAAAATAATTTTTAAAATGTCACATCTTGAATTCTATCCGTCATAACTTTTTGATATTTTGACAAATAGTGAAATATTTTTTTCTCCCTCTTTAAAAATAAAAACGAAAAAATTATGGAAATTAGATGATTTTTTACGAATTTTAATGCAGCCTAATGTTTCGAATTTAATAGCATCAACGCGATCTTACGCCATTCATTACATTGCGATCACGGCACGAGAATTTATGTTCGGTTGTTGCCACAGAAAGGATTAGAAAAAAGGGTTTTTTCAACCAATCGAGTTTTTAAATGGGATATCGGAATTTCAATTCGCAAGTGAGGATCTCTGACGTCAAATGCTTTAAGATACGTAAAAATTACGCCGTAATTTTAACTCATTTATTCCAGCTCTATTTTCAACACAGGGAGACGATATTTACTGAAAAAATAAAATATAAGAAATTCACGATTATCATTATAATAAGTGGTATTTTAATCCGGTGCTTATTTAAAAATTGAAATGTCTTCACGGTGCTGAAAATGTTCATTTTAAAAGTTACAAAGTTCGTTTAAAAGAGCGATATATTAAAATTTTTCTATTTACTACTTATATTTTTGGCATCTAATTATGGCGCAGGCGTTGCCTAATACACTGCTGGCCACCCAAATTGCAACACCAAGAAAAACAAGAGATATCACAACAAAATTTATTGTGTAGATAACATGTTGACCAAGTAACAAATGATTAAATTTACAGCATTCTATGAAGCGTGGTTCCTGCCAAAATCAGTACCCAGAGTAGCCGCCGTTGTTGGAGATCACAGCTGCCACACGCCTCGGCATTGATTCAAAGAGACTTTGAATGTGTTCTTGGGGTACAGCAGACCAAGCAGCTTCCACACGTTGCCAAAGTTGATCTGGTGTGACAGCTGGGGATGAACTCTGGGTCAGTCGTTGAGCAACCATGGACCACATGTTTTCTATCGGCGAAAGATCCGGAGAGCGCGCCGGCCAGGGAAGCAATTCAATCTGGTGATTGACGAAGAACCCTTGGACAATGCGTGCCACGTGTGGCCGTGCATTATCCTGCTGAAATATGGCTGTTGGCAAGCCCTGAAGGTAAGAAAGGACAACTGGCTCCAACACCTCGGAGATGTAGCGCTGGCTGGTTAAAGTACCGGCAATGCGTACTAGAGGAGTGCGAGAGAGATATCCGATACCGCCCCATACCATAATACCCGGTGCAGGACCAGTGTGACGGTGCATAATGCAGCTGTTCAGCATCCTCTCTCCACGGTGTCTCCAGACTCGAATCCGACCGTCGTGGTGTTGCATACAGAAGCGTGACTCGTCAGTAAAGAGAATTTCATTCCATTCTGTCGTCCACATCCTTCTTTCATCGCACCATTGGCGGCGGAGACGTCTGTGGTTCCGCGTCAGAGGTAGACAAAGCAACGGACGTCTTGCGGACAGACCATTCTGCTGTAAACGACGTCGAATGGTACGCGCAGACACTGGATGATGCGTTACAGACTGAATCTGCTGTGATATGGTTCGTGATGTGACAGAGCGGTCCGTCACTGCCATGCGTACAATCTGCCTGTCATCACGTGACGTGGTGCACTGAGGTCGATGCGGTCGATCACGTCTGTCCGTCGTACCCTCCTGCACCCAACGATCACATATCCGCATCACAGTTGTTTGGTTTCGTCCAATACGACGACCGATTTCCCTGAAAGATAACCCACAATCTCGGTATGCCACTATCCTTCCTCTGTCAAACTCGGATACTTGATCAAAAGATGATCGTTGTTTCCTACGAGGCATAATTTATCGTTTTTTTGAAAAAAAAGCAAGAAAAACACAATTGCTGTACTTGAAACCGTCGAAATCTCCAAGCCTTAAATAGCGCTTTGAGGTGGCGCCACAGGCGCGCTTGATGTGCGTCTGCGCTGAAATTCTAATCATTTGCATATCTCACCTCAGCTAATGCATGTTGTAAATTTCATATTATTTGCATGCTTCCTTCAGGGTGTTGCATTTACGATGGCCAGCAGTGTATATACATGCAGGTTGCGAGTATAGTTTTATTTTAACGTTGAATTACGTTCCTCCATAAAGGTCCTACATAACGCAAAGTTTTAATGATACCGTTTGAAAACTACTTAGTGAAATATCGAAATTAACTCCCTCAACCAACCGGGATATCCTTTACGGCAGTCAAACAGTGACGTCATAAATTAAAAAAATGAGTGAAATTTGTAAACTCTGCAACTCTAACGCCCTGTCACAATTAAAGCGGGAATAAGTAGCTCCTCGAGATTATACAGTTTGATGTTTTTCAGGAGACAGGACTATGGGGGATATAAAAGATATCGCTATATTAGATACATGGATATTTAAAATGGCACCCCTTGGATATTTTCCCCCCACGGTAAGATGAAATGGTTTGCGGCGCTAAATACGCCAATCTTATAAAACTATGTATAAATTAAATATATATGGAGAGTTTCCTCAATGGCAACCATCATGTGAAATGATTATTATTTATGCTAATGCGTAAATTGCAAAGAATCGCCATAGAATCAAAAGATCCCATTGGGGTCAATTAATCTAAGCTGTTTCTTTTAAGCCAGCCTTGAAGAGGGAGAAGCGAAGATAGATAGTATTAATGTACGTAATAGGTAGTATTATTAGATTTGTAAGGATAATATGAATAAATCACAATATACCACGTTAATAAATATTTCATGAAATTAAAAAGTGTTTATCCTTTTTCAACGGTTGTCTTACAACCAACTTAACGAAAAGTAATTCTAATTTGCGTTAATATATCCAGCAGTAATTTCAACAGAGGAGATTACATGAACATTTTTAAAATTGAAATTCTGTTTTGTCACATGCAGATATGATTTCAGTAGTAAAATATTCGCTTCTTCCCGTATGAAGAGCGGGTGCGCAGCTATTTTAAAAACATCTCTTGCAAATAGCATAAATGAATTCAGAAGACCTCAAAACGTGTAAATACACCAAAATCTCGAAGTCGAATTTTTTCATGATTAGAATACTTTCCTTATATGGTACATGTTCTGAAAGAAATAAATGGTTGTCTATTTCATGTAGTATCTTAGGTATTGAATGCTACAACTTGAGCCTAAAAAACAGTATGATGTAGAAATAAGACATTTGAAAGCCAGGAGTTCTCTGCAAACCATTAAGCTTTCCACGTTTTTGATAGTGAATGACACTGACGTAGTTTTTAGAGTCCTTATACTGCAATGATGCTATGTTAGTACTCATGACGCAAACTTTACATCAAGAATCAAATAATTTTGCTCTTTTTTTTAAATTCCACATCACGAATAAATTCGAATTACACATGTACTAAGGAAAATTTTCGTTCCCTACCGTGCGAAGAACGGGCACGCAGCTAGTTATAAAATAAAATAACGTTTATAATACCAAATCGCATACAATCGAACAGCGCAAATGCAAACATTAGGCCTCAATGATTCACCCATTTTTTCCGGTGGCAACGAATAAGCAGGCCCGGTTGCTAATAACGACGGCCCCGGTTCCCTTATCTGCTAAGACTCTTTGAGTCATTTGGATTTTCATTTCCGATTTACAAAATACTTCGGTATTGCCAGTTTGCCAATATCTTTTTCTCCTGCAGAGTTGGCAACAGTGATACGGTCGGGTAACAGCGCCAAATCGGCGAAGGAGCGAGACTTTGCACGTACGCAAAATCCCATAGGAGACACTGGTTTTCGGACAGCCTGTACTTATCTCAGTGAGCCATGGTATTATGTAGGCTGATACCTCGCAATTCCATATTCAGATTTATGATTTTAGCGGTCAGATTTTTGTGGAAATTAATTGGCAAAAGTTCACAGACGTATTCAAATTGGACACTATATAACCCACTCAAACTCTTTTTAAGTTTTTACTGTGTGCATGGATGCAGTAAAAAAGGGGCAAAAATTGACAAGTATTGCTAAATTCTTGAAAGTTACGATGTTTCAAGAGTTTGCAACGTGCAGACTAGTGAAACTCCATTTTTGACAGCAGAAAATGGTCATTTTTATCAGGCCATCAGGCCCGGACTGGCTCTCTTGCGGCCCTCGGCTAGAGATTTAAAAGGGGCCTCTTCAGGAGCCGATTTGGTAGCCCTGAGCAAAAGCTCCATCAAGGGCCCCCTCTTTTGAAAACTTTTTCAGAATTTACAAATTTTTAAAGGACAATTTGGGGGCCCGCGCGCTTGCCCCGAATCCCCTCCCGGAAATCAAGCCCTGCCTCTTACTGAGGAATTTAGAGGGAATAGAGTATTAGAATATGTAATATTTGAAAATTAGGCTTACGCGCCTAAAAATCACATTTAACTGTTTTAGAAATTTGAGGGGCCTTGACTTTTCGGGGGGCCCCTTGCGTCGCACAGTGGGGCAGGAGAGCTTCAAAACTGGCATTAAATCAAATACTAAATTATAGAATTCGTAATTTAGATTTTTATTTACAGGGCTATTACTATTGTTGAAAAAACCTAAAAAAGTTTTTAAATATTCGGAAATTTTAGTTTTATTAAATACATAAATCGTCATAATGATTCATTGAAACTTCAATCTTCACTCTAAAAATCAAACGTCAAAATTGGTTGAATTCTTCATCATCGTCGTCATCTACCTCATTATCATCACTGTCATCATCGTCGTCATCTACCTCATTATCATCACTGTCATCATCGTCATCATAGCCATCGAGATCGTCATCGTCATCATCATCATTCCAATGATTGTATTCGTTTGGGGTTGATGGTTTTATTAATTCTAGTGCATCTTTTGGAAGACGTTGGAGTGTTTTCTTTGGTAATTTTCGTTTAGCTGTGATTACGGGATCTGAGCTCAACAAAAAGAAATTAAAAATATCTCTATTTGTTTTTTCTCGACTGCATTTTCTAGCGAAATGCTCTCTGTAGTTTTTGAAGTCCTTGTTGCGAGCTTCCTGCGCCTCCTTTGTTAACTGACCTATTGGCAGAAGTGCGGATGATATGATTTCCATGTATAAAATATATTTATGCAAAGTGGGTGGCATATTGTACTAAGGATACTTCTCTACAAAATATCTGGCCGTGTTATGGGCATATATCCTGAATTTTTCAACATCAATATCATATCCGCTAGACACCAGACACCACTATCATAATTATATGAATTTTTTTAATTAATGTGATGTCTATGTTTGTAATTTTGGCATAAAGTTCAGCATTCTTGAAAAGCGTCTTGCTGTGTTGCCATCGTTTGAGCAACCGAATCCTGGTTTTGGTTTGTCAACAATCGGACCACACCTTTCCTTTGTTCGTTTCTTCATGTCTTCTGTCAAAAAATTTAATTGTTCTTGTATTATTCTGCTTCCAGAAATTTTCATAATGTCAAGAAGCTCTCTTCTTGTCATAAACAAAATATTAAAACTCGTTCCTGAAATATAAAACTGTGAACATTCAATGTTTATTCTTCTTATTTAGGTACTACTCGAGTTTAAAACATAGCCTGTAACTACGAAAGTAGCAAAAAGTAGCAAAAAAATTAAACGGTTATATAATGTTCTCATAAATACTTATTCGACAAAACAAGAACGGATGCTGGGACTCCTTTGGAACATAACTAAAAATATCAATATTTTGAAATATTATTTTAATTTCTAAAATTGCAGTGGTCATTCTTTCTCGACCTATTTCTATTAATTAAATACACTTAAATACAAAATTATTGGTACTAGACTATACTTACATACCTGAACTTGAAGCTTCCATAGCATAATATTTAAATTATACGACATTTAAGGCTAAAACACTCCTCAAAAATCACTTTGAAAAACACTGAAACAACGCTCATGTGTTCTCAGCAAATAATTCGCTTAAACTTAGCCTATGTACGGGTTGGAGGGTGAGTTTATTGACATAAAAACACCGTTTTATTGTTCTTGGGTTAGTTGTATGTTGAAGGGTTGGACAAAAAAATGTTTACATAACGTTTAGTTTTTTTATTTTTTGCCAGGTTTTGAGCGCTCCTGCCCCACTGTGCGTCGCGGGGTTTCTGGGATCCTCCGCTGCGTCACTGCGTAAGATTGCTGAAAAATAAATAATCAAATTACTCTTATTATGAAGTTGTATATCCACTTTTGAATGCCTCATCGGGGCCCTCATTGCAATCGCCGACCAGCCGACCTGGCCAGTCCGGGCCTTATTTTTATACATAAGGATAGATACTGTAAAAACTTATTTTTAAAAAAAAGTATTCCTGGTGCCTGTTAATTGCTCTAGGGGGCTGAGCCGTCCATAGCGCCCCCAGCGCTACGGCCCTCTAATCACATTCTTAAGGCGCGTTTCCACTTGTGTCGTTAATGCCCCAAATGCCGTTAATGCCCCGAAAGTCGTAACGCTAAAGTAGAATTCCGTTTCAACTAGCTTCAGTTATCTCCTTTAAAAACCGTACGTTCCTCCAATGGCTATTAGCGATTTCGCGCATGCGTGTTTAAACTTTTATCTGTTTCCTGTTTTTCTTTTAAATATATCCCCATTTGTTATTTTTAAATACAGAAGACTTTCTTAAATTTGGAATTCCAATTTACGAAATTAGACCTTAAAATAACAATAAATCAGTATTCGAAAGAAAATGTTTTAGATTTTATTAAAAATGTTTAAAAGAATAGCATCTTTCTAATGAGCAATTTCTCAGTAAATGTATTTTATTTTTAATACATTTTTCTATTTTAAAAAAATTTGTCTTTTTTTTAAACTTTACCCGATTACAACGATTTTTTTTAATAATACTGCAGGATTTTTTATAATCTGGAAATTTGTGTTATGCAGAATCGCTAAGTCCCGTCGACTTTGAATTTGAAAAATTCTACTGCATTTATTTAAGGGACTTTTTTAGTTAGCGCATATTATACTAATTTTAGGAGGCTTAAAAAAAAACCTGGGTGTCAGTATTTTAAAGCCTCTAATTTATGGGAATCATTAAGTTAATTGAGCTGTTTTGATAGATTTAAAAGGTAGCCACATTTTCGATAAATTTAAGTACTGCATGCTGTCTTTCACCAAATAAGTAATTAACAGAATATTGATATCTGCTTTTCGTGTGTTTTGTAAATTTAAGAAGTACATTATGTTATTAATTTAATTTCAGTTATCTCTAACATACACTAAAAGCATATAACTATTTCTGAAAAGGTTGTATTGTATTTTGTTATGATAAAACTACACGAGGAGTATTTCGTATTGCCTATCGAAAGGGGGAGTGCCTTGTGCGGGTGACTTTCTTAGTGCTTCTGAAGCGTATTTACGTTACATCGTGAGAAAAACCGTCCAAAACTACGAATTTTTAGATAATCAGCCGTCCGGTAGATCAGAACCCTGGACTTTTATACTTCAGTTATCTACCATCTTCAGTATCTTATCAACTCGGCTCGGGTGGGCACAACATCTTGTTTTTGATACCATATCCGGCCTTTAAATGTCTAATACAAAAGATAGTGCACGAATAAATTTAGATTTATTAATCAAATTTCTATTTGAAAAGTATTGAACAAAATTTTTAATCTGGTATTTAAAGAAACACAAAATAAAAATGAGAAAACCTATGATTTGGAAAAATATCGGTCTTAAAATTAAAATTCAATAATTACAATAAATTTTATTTATACATGAAGAGTAAAAGAATTATCATTAAAACCAGTTAGTATGTAAAACTACTATTTTTTTCCCTTTGAATACTAAGTAATAACTATTATTAATTAATTATGTGAGCTTTCTGAAGAGAAAAAAAATTCATTGAAATATTAATTATATATATATATATATTGAATTTTTCAAATACAGTAAATAATATTACAAGAATAAAGACTTAATTTTAATTAGAAATAGATGTCAAAATGCTAGAGATCATCAGAATATCACATGAAATACTTAAAGAAAAAGTTAAGAAGAAGCTTTGCAAAAAATACTTAAATTAAATATTTTTAAATTCAAAGTCATAACTATTTTTTATTATTAATTATCGCAAAATAAATTAAAGAAAAAAATAAGTAAAGTATAGAATAACCTGTTATTATTTTTTTAACTGAAATAAAACAAAACCAACAGTAAAGCAAAGCCCTAAAAAGAGCAGCAGCGCGAATCGAACTCAGGACAACACGACAAGAGGCAAGTGCGGAAGGTCCTAGCCACGCTATACACAACCCGAAGGATGTTATTAGTTAATTTGAACTGATCTTGTCACAGATCTACGCGACACATCGAATAGTTACAAGCCAAAAACAAAAAGAAATAGAAATATTATTAAAAGAGTGACTATAAAACATAAGGGATAAAAACACTCTAAAGGAAGAATGACAGAATTATGATTAATTGTGCATGAAATCATTTAGAAAGAGCTTGAGCGCCGGGCTTTTTTTTTTTTTTTTTTTTTTTTTTCTCTCTTTAGATTTTTTAGGTCAATTGACTGCATCAGTTTTGTCCAGAGCAGATTTACAATAATTTGGAATACTCTTATGAAAATTATGATTAATTGAACCAAAAAGAAAAGAATTAAGAGCCTATTTATCCTTAAAAAAAATCTAGTACATTCTCACTATCGCGACAGCCATATTGGAATGTTTGGGGGACGCGATCAGCCAATTAAAAGCTGGGATTCTTTAAGAACTTAGCGCGCTTAAAGACGGGAAATGAATACCTTTTAAAACGATAAAGACAGGCGATAACGGTGGAAAAACCGGCTTTACGGAGAGTTTTTAGCAGCGGTAAGGGATTTGGGGAAAATAACAACCTAGTCGAAACGCGCCTTTAACCTCCCTCTACGAATAGTACTCCCTCTCTTAATCAAGTAATCTCCTTAAAAACTAAAAACCTACGGCATATGCACCTTCCTCCCATCCCAGTCAATATCCCTTATAATTTCCACTAACTTATTAAATGCATCAATCCCCTGCTCACAGCACATATGATGAAACATATAATTTGCTAAATAATACCTAAAATCAGACTGCCTATTATACTGAGGCAAAGAACTCTTAACAATCCTCCACCTATTCTCAATATTATTCGTGTGACAACCTGTATCGGGATCCTTAAAATGGAGACTATTGTTCACTGTAAGGTGATTAAATCCATTTTCTCCGAGGGAACTGTACGCCTTCCAACAATCGTAATAAATGGTCGTACCTCGCAAAATCCACGTCTGGATAACAGGAACAAGTCTTTCAGCTGTTCTACAAGTATCATGAACAGTCACAAGAAACAACTTCCCGGACCCCCTCTCAACCCCTCCAAAAACCCACTTACCCTCTACACGATGCCCTTTATTAAATTTCCTACGTCCAAACTTCTATTCGTCAACCTCTACTATCTTACCCGGGCCCCCTATCTTCTCAGAATGAGTCTCTACGTAATCACACATCGTCTCGTTAATAAACTGGTGAAAATCTGCCATCGTACTAGAGGAAAATCCAAAAGAATTAATTATACTCGACGTCGAAGCCCCACAAACAATATTATAGTAATCAAAAATATTTCCGATAGGCTAACAGGGGTGGCGCCAGCGGGGGGATACACCCCCTGTCGGGGATCACTGGCCCCCCTGTCGGGGAGTGTCGTCGGGGAATTTTTTAGAGAATTTGTTTGTTTAGAAAAACGAAGGAAATTTTGCAACCAGATAAAAAAATCCATTCAAAGTGTCTGACCCGACCGTAGAGGTTCCGTTCACTTCCATTCTCATTCTGCTTGGAATTATACGATATTCATATCTATATAAATAAAATTAGACTTTTGTCTGTACATTTCTTGGAATTCAAAAATTTTGCGATTTCTATCCGTTTCAAGCACCCGGAAATCCGAGGCGACCCTCAAAAAAAAGTTTGTCTGTCTGTCATTCTGTCGTTCTGCCATTCTGTCGTTCTGTCATTCTGTCATTCTGACCGTGACGCTTTTTATGTTTAAGCATACGTAAAAACGACTTAAGCGAATGATATGAAATTGGGTGTCATGATAGGTGGTCACTCAACTTAAAACATAGGAGTCGAATTTTTAAAAAATCTGGATCGGATTTTGAGATTTTGCGAAAATCCTTTCAAACTGCGTAAATTTGTGTTCAAGCATCACGTAAAAACTGCAAAGGTGAAAAAATGATATTTGGTGAAATGATAGGTGGTCACTCACCTTAAACTATTAGCATCTAATTAAAAAAATCGATCATATTTCGAGATTTTGCGAAAATCGTTTGAAACTGAGAGAATCTTTGTTCCCACATTACGTAATGACGACTAAAGCGAATGATATGAAATTTGGTCTCATGATAGATGGTTGCTCAACATAATTTGCAGGTGTCCAATTTTTTAAACATTTTTATTAGATTTTGAGATTTTGTGAAAATTCTCCCAAAATACGTTTATATTTCTTCAAACTTCACGTAATAACGACTAATACGAATGATACGAAATTTAGTGATAGGATAGGTAGTTGCTAATCTTAATTTATAGGCGTTGAAATTTTAAAATATTTTGATTACATTTTGAGATTTTGCGAAAATTGTTTTAAAATGCTGAAATTTTGTTCCAGCATCACGAAATAAAGACTGAAGGGAATGAAACGAAATAGGGTGACATGTGATAGGTTGTCACTCAACTTAAATTCTAGGCTTCAAATGTTTCAAAAATGTTGATTAGATTTTGAGATTTTGCGAAAATTATTTCAATAAGCGTAAATATTCGCTCCCGCATCACATAATTACGACTAAATCGAATCAAATGATATTACTTAGTTACTCTATAACATGTAATAGTTTAACAATACATAAAAATTATAACTTCGCTTTCTTTACTTTGGCAACATACTACATCCATTCTGTGTACTCCTACAATGGTGACGAAAGTTTTTGCTTTTTGGAAATTTGCATTCACTAACCCGTCAAGGACGGGTACTTCAGCTAGTCTATATAAATAAAATTAGACTTTTGTCTGTACATTTCTTGGAATTCAAAAATTTTGCGATTTCTATCCGTTTCAAGCACCCGGGAATCCGATGCGACCCTCAAAAAAAAGTTTGTCTGTCTGTCATTCTGTCGTTCTGTCGTTCTGTCAGTCTGTCGTTCTGTCATTCTGTCATTCTGTCCGTGACGCTTTTTCTGTTTAAGCATCACGTAAAAACGGCTGAAGCGAATGATATGAAATTGGGTGTCATGATAGGTGGTCACTCAAGTTAAAACATAGGCGTCGAATTTTAAAAAAAATCTTGATTAGATTTTCAGATTTTGCGAAAATCGTTTCAAACTGCGTAAATTTGTGTTCAAGCATCACGTAAAAACGGCTGAAGCGAATGATATGAAATTGGGTGTCATGATAGATGGTCACTCAACTTAAAACATAGGCGCCGAATTTTAAAAAAATCTTGATTGGATTTTGAGATTTTGCGAAAATCGTTTCAAACTGCGTAAATTTGTGTTCAAGCATCACGTAAAAACTACTGAAGTGAATGATACGAAATTGGGTGTCATGATAGGTGGTCACTCAACTTAAAACATAGGCGTCGAATTTTAAAAAACTCTTGATTGGATTTTGAGATTTTGCGAAAATCGTTTCAAACTGCGTAAATTTGTGTTCAAGCATCACGTAAAAACGACTTAAGCGAATGATATGAAATTGGGTGTCATGATAGGTGGTCACTCAACTTAAAACATAGGAGTCGAATTTTTAAAAAATCTGGATCGGATTTTGAGATTTTGCGAAAATCCTTTCAAACTGCGTAAATTTGTGTTCAAGCATCACGTAAAAACTGCAAAGGTGAAAAAATGATATTTGGTGAAATGATAGGTGGTCACTCACCTTAAACTATTAGCATCTAATTAAAAAAATCGATCATATTTCGAGATTTTGCGAAAATCGTTTGAAACTGAGAGAATCTTTGTTCCCGCATTACGTAATGACGACTAAAGCGAATGATATGAAATTTGGTCACATGATAGATGGTTGCTCAACATAATTTGCAGGTGTCCAATTTTTTAAACATTTTTATTAGATTTTGAGATTTTGTGAAAATTCTCCCAAAATACGTTTATATTTCTTCAAACATCACGTAATAACGACTAATACGAATGATACGAAATTTAGTGATATGATAGGTAGTTGCTAATCTTAATTTATAGGCGTTGAAATTTTAAAATATTTTGATTACATTTTGAGATTTTGCGAAAATTGTTTTAAAATGCTGAAATTTTGTTCCAGCATCACGAAATAAAGACTGAAGGGAATGAAACGAAATAGGGTGACATGTGATAGGTTGTCACTCAACTTAAATTCTAGGCTTCAAATTTTTCAAAAATGTTGATTAGATTTTGAGATTTTGCGAAAATTATTTCAATATGCGTAAATATTCGTTCCCGCATCACATAATTACGACTAAAGCGAATCAAATGATATTACTTAGTTACTCTCTAACATGTAATAGTTTAACAATACATAAAAATTATAACTTCGCTTTCTTTACTTTGGCAACATACTACATCCATTCTGTGTACTCCTACAATGGTGACGAAAGTTTTTGCTTTTTGGAAATTTGCATTCACTAACCCGTCAAAGACGGGTTCTTCAGCTAGTCTATATAAATAAAATTAGACTTTTGTCTGTACATTTCTTGGAATTCAAAAATTTTGCGATTTCTATCCGTTTCAAGCACCCGGGAATCCGATGCGACCCTCAAAAAAAAGTTTGTCTGTCTGTCATTCTGTCGTTCTGTCGTTCTGTCATTCTGCCGTTCTGTCATTCTGTCATTCTGTCGTTCTGTCATTCTGCCGTTCTGTCCGTGACGCTTTTTCTGTTTAAGCATCACGTAAATCTATATAAATAAAATTAGACTTTTGTCTGTACATTTCTTGGAATTCAAAAATTTTGCGATTTCTATCCGTTTCAAGCACCCGGGTATCCGATGCGACCCTCAAAAAAAAGTTTGTCTGTCTGTCATTCTGTCGTTCTGTCGTTCTGTCAGTCTGTCGTTCTGTCATTCTGTCATTCTGTCCGTGACGCTTTTTCTGTTTAAGCATCACGTAAAAACGGCTGAAGCGAATGATATGAAATTGGGTGTCATGATAGGTGGTCACTCAACTTAAAACATAGGCGTCGAATTTTTAAAAAAATCTTGATTAGATTTTCAGATTTTGCGAAAATCGTTTCAAACTGCGTAAATTTGTGTTCAAGCATCACGTAAAAACGGCTGAAGCGAATGATATGAAATTGGGTGTCATGATAGATGGTCACTCAACTTAAAACATAGGCGCCGAATTTTAAAAAAATCTTGATTGGATTTTGAGATTTTGCGAAAATCGTTTCAAACTGCGTAAATTTGTGTTCAAGCATCACGTAAAAACGACTGAAGTGAATGATACGAAATTGGGTGTCATGATAGGTGGTCACTCAACTTAAAACATAGGCGTCGAATTTTAAAAAACTCTTGATTGGATTTTGAGATTTTGCGAAAATCGTTTCAAACTGCGTAAATTTGTGTTCAAGCATCACGTAAAAACGACTGAAGCGAATGATACGAAATTGGGTGTCATGATAGATGGTCAATCAACTTAAAACATAGGCGTCCAATTTTTAAGAAATCTTGATTGGATTTTGAGATTTTGCGAAAATCCTGTCAAACTGCGTGAATTTGTGTTCGAGCATCACGTAAAAACGACTGAAGCGAATGATATGAAATTGGCTGTCATGATAGGTGGTCACTCAACTTAAAACATAGGCGTCGAATTAAAAAAAATTTTCATTAGATTTTCAGATTTTGCGAAAATCGTTTCAAACTGCGTAAATTTGTGTTCGCACATCACGTAATAACTGCAAAGGTGAAAAAATGATATTTGGTGAAATGATAGGTGGTCACTCACCTTAAACTATAAGCATCTAATTTTAAAAAATTCGATCCGATTTCGAGATTTTGCGAAAATCGTTTAAAACTGAGTGAATCTTTGTTCCCGCATTACGTAATAACGACTAAAGCGAATGATATGAAATTTGGTCACATGATAGATGGTTGCTCAACATAAACTATAGGTATCCAATTTTTTAAACATTTTCATTAGATTTTGAGATTTTGTGAAAATTCTCTCAAAATACGTTTATATTTCTTCAAACATCACGTAATAACAACTAATACGAATGATACGAAATTTAGTGATATGATAGGTAGTTGCTAATCTTAATTTATAGGCATTGAATTTTTAAAATATTTTGATTACATTTGGAGATTTTGCGAAAATCGTTTTAAAATGCTGACATTTTGTTCCAGCATCACGAAATAAAGACTGAGGGAATGAAACGAAATTGGGTGACATGATAGGTTGTCACTCAACTTAAATTCTAGGCTTCCAATTTTTCAAAGATGTTGATTAGATTTTGAGATTTTGCGAAAATTTTCCAAAATACGTTTATATTTCTTCAAGCATCACGTAATAACGACTAATACGAATGATACGAAATTTAGTGATATGATAGGTAGTTGCTAATCTTAATTTATAGGCGTTGAAATTTTAAAATATTTTGATTACATTTTGAGATTTTGCGAAAATTGTTTTAAAATGCTGAAATTTTGTTCCAGCATCACTAAATAAAGACAAGGGAATGAAACGAAATAGGGTGACATGTGATAGGTTGTCACTCAACTTAAATTCTAGGCTTCAAATTTTTCAAAAATGTTGATTAGATTTTGAGATTTTGCGAAAATTATTTCAATATGCGTAAATATTCGTTCCCGCATCACATAATTACGACTAAAGCGAATCAAATGATATTACTTAGTTACTCTCTAACATGTAATAGTTTAACAATACATAAAAATTATAACTTCGCTTTCTTTACTTTGGCAATATACTACATCCATTCTGTGTACTCCTACAATGGTGACGAAAGTTTTTGCTTTTTGGAAATTTGCATTCACTAACCCGTCAAAGACGGGTTCTTCAGCTAGTCTATATAAATAAAATTAGACTTTTGTCTGTACATTTCTTGGAATTCAAAAATTTTGCGATTTCTATCCGTTTCAAGCACCCAGGAATCCGATGCGACCCTCAAAAAAAAGTTTGTCTGTCTGTCATTCTGTCGTTCTGTCGTTCTGTCAGTCTGTCGTTCTGTCATTCTGTCATTCTGTCCGTGACGCTTTTTCTGTTTAAGCATCACGTAAAAACGGCTGAAGCGAATGATATGAAATTGGGTGTCATGATAGGTGGTCACTCAACTTAAAACATAGGCGAGATTTTGCGAAAATCGTTTGAAACTGAGAGAATCTTTGTTCCCGCATTACGTAATGACGACTAAAGCGAATGATATGAAATTTGGTCACATGATAGATGGTTGCTCAACATAATTTGCAGGTGTCCAATTTTTTAAACATTTTTATTAGATTTTGAGATTTTGTGAAAATTTTCCCAAAATACGTTTATATTTCTTCAAACATCACGTAATAACGACTAATACGAATGATACGAAATTTAGTGATATGATAGGTAGTTGCTAATCTTAATTTATAGGCGTTGAAATTTTAAAATATTTTGATTACATTTTGAGATTTTGCGAAAATTGTTTTAAAATGCTGAAATTTTGTTCCAGCATCACTAAATAAAGACAAGGGAATGAAACGAAATAGGGTGACATGTGATAGGTTGTCACTCAACTTAAATTCTAGGCTTCAAATTTTTCAAAAATGTTGATTAGATTTTGAGATTTTGCGAAAATTATTTCAATATGCGTAAATATTCGTTCCCGCATCACATAATTACGACTAAAGCGAATCAAATGATATTACTTAGTTACTCTCTAACATGTAATAGTTTAACAATACATAAAAATTATAACTTCGCTTTCTTTACTTTGGCAACATACTACATCCATTCTGTGTACTCCTACAATGGTGACGAAAGTTTTTGCTTTTTGGAAATTTGCATTCACTAACCCGTCAAAGACGGGTTCTTCAGCTAGTCTATATAAATAAAATTAGACTTTTGTCTGTACATTTCTTGGAATTCAAAAATTTTGCGATTTCTATCCGTTTCAAGCACCCGGAATCCGATGCGACCTAAAAAAAGTTTGTCTGTCTGTCATTCTGTCGTTCTGTCGTTCTGTCATTCTGCCGTTCTGTCATTCTGTCATTCTGTCGTTCTGTCATTCTGCCGTTCTGTCCGTGACGCTTTTCTGTTTAAGCATCACGTAAATCTATAAATAAATTAGACTTTTGTCTGTACATTTCTTGGAATTCAAAAATTTTGCGATTTCTATCCGTTTCAAGCACCCGGAATCCGATGCGACCCTCAAAAAAAAGTTTGTCTGTCTGTCATTCTGTCGTTCTGTCGTTCTGTCAGTCTGTCGTTCTGTCATTCTGTCATTCTGTCCGTGACGCTTTTTCTGTTTAAGCATCACGTAAAAACGGCTGAAGCGAATGATATGAAATTGGGTGTCATGATAGGTGGTCACTCAACTTAAAACATAGGCGTTTAATTTTTAAAAAAATCTTGATTAGATTTTCAGATTTTGCGAAAATCGTTTCAAACTGCGTAAATTTGTGTTCAAGCATCACGTAAAAACGACTGAAGCGAATGATACGAAATTGGGTGTCATGATAGATGGTCAATCAACTTAAAACATAGGCGTCCAATTTTTAAGAAATCTTGATTGGATTTTGAGATTTTGCGAAAATCCTGTCAAACTGCGTGAATTTGTGTTCGAGCATCACGTAAAAACGACTGAAGCGAATGATATGAAATTGGCTGTCATGATAGGTGGTCACTCAACTTAAAACATAGGCGTCGAATTAAAAAAAATTTTCATTAGATTTTCAGATTTTGCGAAAATCGTTTCAAACTGCGTAAATTTGTGTTCGCACATCACGTAATAACTGCAAAGGTGAAAAAATGATATTTGGTGAAATGATAGGTGGTCACTCACCTTAAACTATAAGCATCTAATTTTAAAAATTCGATCCGATTTCGAGATTTTGCGAAAATCGTTTAAAACTGAGTGAATCTTTGTTCCCGCATTACGTAATAACGACTAAAGCGAATGATATGAAATTTGGTCACATGATAGATGGTTGCTCAACATAAACTATAGGTATCCAATTTTTTAAACATTTTCATTAGATTTTGAGATTTTGTGAAAATTCTCTCAAAATACGTTTATATTTCTTCAAACATCACGTAATAACAACTAATACGAATGATACGAAATTTAGTGATATGATAGGTAGTTGCTAATCTTAATTTATAGGCATTGAATTTTTAAAATATTTTGATTACATTTGGAGATTTTGCGAAAATCGTTTTAAAATGCTGACATTTTGTTCCAGCATCACGAAATAAAGACTGCAGGGAATGAAACGAAATTGGGTGACATGATAGGTTGTCACTCAACTTAAATTCTAGGCTTCCAATTTTTCAAAGATGTTGATTAGATTTTGAGATTTTGCGAAAATTATTTCTATATTCGTAAATATTCGTTCGCGCATCCCATAATTACGACTAAAGCGAATGAAATGATATTACTTAGTGACTCTCTTAACCTGTAATATTTTAACAATACATAAAAATTATAACTTCGCTTTCTTTACTTTGGCAACATACTACATCCATTCTGTGTACTCCTACAATGCTGACGAAAGTTCTTGCTTTTTGGAAATTTGCATTCACTAACCCGTCAAGGACGGGTACTTCAGCTAGTACTGAATATATTGATTATCTGCAGCTCGGAGTATATTTCTCGGGATTCGAAGGAACCAGCGAACGGGATCCACATTTGCAGGGTAAACAGAGTTGCCCGATCTGCTGACAATTGCCTTCGTAAAGACCTTTTTAACTACGACTTTGGTGAAAATCACTGGGCTTTCCTGTTAAACAAGAACAGATAATTAATGATCATCTCATCATAATAATTTTAATATACGAAACCAAAGTAGGAAATTTATATCTTACTCGAATACTTTTTTGAGAGGCTGTGCAAGTACTGAAACGTAAAATTTGGGGGTTTTATCGTTTGCCCCCCCCCCCTCTGTCGGGAAAGAAGGCCCTCCCGTCGGGGAAAGTCTGGCGTCGTCACTGTAGGTTAAGCTTTGAGCTTAAAAACCACGAGCCTGCCCTAAGCGACTTCGAGGAAGAACAAATCGATGCATTTTTTTTGCAAACTTCCGTGCAATATCGCCAAACCATGTCGATTGGGTTGCCGCAAAAAGCCAGTTATCGCCATGTTTGGCGTGTTATAAGTTTTATTTAAGACCACTTACGTTAGTAAACTTCAAAGTGTGCCCCTTTAGTAGCTCGGAGAATGTCTAAGCAGTGTTCCACTTCCCGCCAGGTGTTTTGTAACATGTCTTCTGTCACAGTACCCTCAGCTGCTTGTATCCTAGCCTTCAGTTCGTCGACATCAGCAACAGGTGTGGCGTGGACTCTGTCCTTGATATAGCCCCATGAAAAAAAAAAAGTCAATGTCTGGAGAGCGGGGTGGTCGGAGTGTTGGACCATCCCTTCCAATCCATCGATTCCGAAATGTTTCATCCAGGAAATCACGCACTATCAAACCCCAGTGTATGTAGAGGGAAAAAAATTACTTTATTATGCCAAACGGTTATTCTGTATTAAACATTTGTAATCAGGGCAAGACTTTATGCTCACCCTGTATTATCCGATTATGATTGTGTGATTAAGGCAAACCTGCACGAGGGGTATCTGCCTAAGATGAGGGACGCCTTGGTAGGAGGACTTTCTAAGGGGTTCTAATGCGTATTCACGTTACATCTGGAGAAAACCTACCAAAACTCCAGACCGTTAGATCGACGACCGCGCGATGGGACCCGAACCCGGGACCTTCACATCTCGGCCGTCTACCATTTTCAGTGATATAACCACTGTGCCATGGTGAGGCCCTGTATTATCCGAATGGGTAGTGGCTGGAGAGCCATTCTAATATACCACGGGTCCTCCAAAATAAACTGACCAGCACTTCCGGTCAAATAATCTTCAATGCCTATAAACGACTAGAGCCAGCCATTAGAAGAAAAAAAAATGTTAGGAAAACATAAAGTTATAGGGCAGATGCGATAACAATTAAAATAATTGTATTAAATTACTTTTAGAAAACTTCATAGTGTATCCGAAAAATTCTTAAGAGTGTTTGACCAGAGCAGAGCAGATAAAAAAAATTATGACTAGCTGAAATTGGCAGTAGGATTAAAATCCTAGGTCACGTTACTGCGGACTTGTAGAGCACATTCTTGCTAAGTTTTTGAGAGATTAAATATGATACCTTTAAAACAGTTATAAATTACTGTAGTATTTTGATAGTTAACATTAAATTGAAAATGTTCAAATAATAATTCATTAGGCTTTAGCTAAACAAAGAGATGACTTTAAAATACTTTTTAATTATTATTTGCGTTAAAAATATTGAGCACATTTCTTTGTAAATGGAACCATGAAAAAGCTTTCTAGTCTTCACAAAAAAAGTAGTAATTTTTGTGACAGCTGCGATAATCTTCCTGATTATATTCTTGCTGTTTGTGTTGACCTTTTTGCAATCATATCGTTTATACCTTCAGATTTCATATCTTTAAAACACTTAAAAGGCAGTCAGTCTTTTAGCGGAAACGATTTTGGGATTTCAATATGTCTCTGTCAGTTCGTAAGTGGCTTCAATGTGAATCTATTGCCGAGATAGCTACATACCAGCGCTGTTAGACCGGCGTGAGGATGCCGCACCATGGACTAGTGGATAAGGCACTCAGAATGGTGGACGGCTGAAGTGTGAAGGTGTCGGGTTCGTGCCCGTCGTGCGGTTGTCGATCTAACAGTCGGGAGTTTGGGTCGGTTTTCTCCAGCTGTAACGTGAATACCCGTTAGAACCCCTTAGCGAGTCCTCCGATCAAGGACGCCCCCCCAATCTTAAACAGATGGCCCATCCGAAGCTTTCCCATAACAACGCAAACAAATGAATTAACGGGCTGCTTGTGAGGAGAAATACCAGAGACACTAACAACCGTAACCGTATCATATTCACCTAATCCTATTCTATATTGCTAGTTGACTATTTTAGAAAGCTTAGTATTACACCATGGTTCAATGGCAGAGCAATAGTAATAATAATTATGCATTTTGTATTTTATTGAAAGTTATATTATGAGAAAGGAAACCCCTTAACGGTCCTCCTAAAACCAAGACGGAATTAGCTACACAGCTTTTCTACCGACTCGGGGAGAATTGATCCAAAAGGTTGTTAGAATATCAACCTACACCATGCTTTCCTGGCTGTATGTGCATTCGTTTTCGTGCAGCTGATGATGTGTAGACCTTTGTACCACCCGAAACGTATGTCTTTCTTATTTTTTATTTACGAGTGTTTCTAACAAAGTTTTTTTATTTTTTTTAAATAATCAAATATTAAAAATATGCAAACTATCAGTTTCTAAATGAGCTATCAAATGCGCCTATATTGAAATTTTGAATTTTTGAGAAAAGCCTGCCCACCGGTGTATTTAACTTAGCCATCTGAGCACCCTAATAGCACAGAGGGTCACAAAACAGTCATTATGACTCACAGAATAAGGTCACAAATGGTCACTGAGTGTCACAAAATACTCACATTCTGACTCGCAAGTGACGTGACTTCACTGTGTGGTCACTGTGATGCTTCATTGAAACTAGTCACCAAGTGACGTCACTCTGAAGTCAAAAGGTGATTGCTCATTCCTGTGACTCTAAAGTGATATTCTAACAACCTTTTGGATCAATTCTCCCCGAGTCGGTAGAAAAGCTGTGTAGCTAATTCCGTCTTGGTTTTAGGAGGACCGGTGTTACAATGACCGTTTTTGTGACTTTTAAATCTGCTTAGCGGAGCGCAGTCAGCTGTGTCAGAAAATTTCTTTAAATCTGCGGCCCCAGATAGGCTGTTCGATAGACCGCCATGCTGTTGGTAGTTAAATGGATCGATGGCAACGGTTGCACTTTTTCAGTGATGGGCAGTCAATCCATTTGGCCTTCTATATTCACGTGAAAATGCGTGCGCTTCAAAGGGTTAAAAGGTAAAAATAATTTAAAACTTTGCGAAGTAACACGCATAAAAAAAGGTATCTAGAAAACGATCTTTCGAGAGGCCAACCATTCTTCATTTGAATAAAAAAATCCATGATCCACATGATCAGGAATGTTATTTTGCATTACTTTCACGTAAGTCATGATATCTTTCCAAATTCTAATATTCTAAATGCATTTTAGATATGTGTTAATAAAATAAAATTATTACGTTTGGAGCGTCAAGTTAGTGAAAGTTCAGGTATTTGTGTACTGTACAATTATCCTCAGAAATTGTGGCGACCGATTCAGTGATTGGACAAATTAATCTTTCTGCGTTTTGGAAAAGCCTATACGAGGGACATCTGCCTACGAGATAGGTGCCTTGAGTGGAGGAATTTTTAAGGGGTTTTAACGTGTATTCACGTTACATCTAGAGAGAACCGCTATAAACCCCAGACCGTTAGAGCCTCACCATGGCACTGTGGTTATATCACTGAAAGTGGTAGACGGCCGAAGTGGGAAAGTCCCAGGTTCGGGTCTCATCGCGCGGTTGTCGACCTAACAGTCTGGAGTTTTGGTAGGTTTTCTCCAGATGTAACGTGAATACGCGTTAGAACCCCTTAGAAAGTCCTCCTACCAAGGTATAACTCATCTTAGGCAGATACCCCTCGCGCAAGTTTGCCTTAATCACACATACACACACACCAACCAGATCGTTAGATCGACTCCCCGAACTCGCTCGAGACCTCCACTCTTCAGCCATCTACCTTGTTCAGTGCCTTATCCACTCGGCCATGGTGAGACTCAGGCAAAATAAAACAAAGGTAACCAGATTTTTAACAAAAAATTGGGGACATTTTATAAATTCAACGTTCTTCACAAAACGCCTTATGCTCATCGAACTAAAGCAGGGATGCCCAACCCGTATCTTTGATGTAGCTCATTTTATCAATTCGGGTATGAATTGTCTAAAAAACTATTTGCTGTTTAAAATATAATACCGCTGTTAAAATACGATAATTATTATTATTATGTGGTCCCCAAAAGGTTGTGCACCACTGAACTAAAGCATCATTAACATTCATAAAATAAAAGTAACGTGATCGATTTTTTTAATTGGAAAGGAATAATTATTATACTGTAAAATCAGTTATTTTTGCGAGGCTTTAATTTTCGCTATTTTCGCGAGTTCGTCGTAATCTCGAAAATTAAATCCTCGTGAAGTACTTTTTTTTTTCGCTTCAAATAAAATCAGAAAATTTTCAAAACCAAAATTTAATGATTTATTGGACAGTTACAAATTCTTTCTTGGCAACTGTCTTTCTTACATGCTGACTCTCACTCTTACGACTATTTCTTGAATATGAAACAATAATACAACTCATAAAATACAACTCATTCGCTTACAGTGTTTATACCAGCTTCTTTGAAATCATTCAATATGGGGAGGTGGGGACGAAAGAAAGCTCTAGGTACTTTCGGGATTTTACAGCTTTCGGTTCTGTTCGTATAAAATTCGCGACATTTTCAGCTCGCGAAATCCCCCTCATTTTCTCGAAAATAAGTGCTTTGACAGTAATTAAAATTTTGCTCCCTAATCTCTGTTTTAGATTTTGGGAACAAATTAAAAAAATATCCTGAAATCGAGGGACGTGAGTTAAAACAGCTGAAACGGTCCCCTGTTCAAGGCTGTCTCCGCTCATAATAAATCTCAGCAACACAACTCATCTCCGGAGAGAAACCTTAGCAACGGGCCCGGTGTCGAACAGCGGAAAGAAGCGTCGCAGACTGCGATCCGACAGCCATGGCGGTGAGACGCAGGTACGTCCCGGATCAGGATTACGACGAAAACCTGCCTTTCGGCGGCAAGGTCGTGCTCGCCAAAAAGAAGAAACCGGAGAGCTGGTTCATAACGCTGCTCGAGGTGAGTGAAAACAAACATCGGGAAAATTTAAGACTACTGAATAGGGCCTGATGAGCGAAAAGGCTCCGAAAGCTTGAGCTTCACCTTAAAAAATTTGAAGATATATATGGGAGGCCCTATGGCTTTAAATAATAACACCGGTCAACACGATTTTTGGGTCTGACTTCTACATGTTAAATTTTAGTTTCTCCTACGCCAAAATTAAGGAAAATAATTTTTTTTTCTTATGAAAATTTGCTTTTGTAGAAATTAAAGCAATTTTTCAATTTTTGCCAAAAATCACTGACTTTTATATTTTTTTTATAATTCCACTCTAAATTATGACCAGAAAAGTTTTTGCTGGATATAAAAGTCTTTTTTATTCAAGATTTGTGATAAACAATAACATATAAATGTAAAATAATTATTTTATTGAGTATTCTTGTTACATAAATCATCATTTTTTCAGACGCAATCAATTACAGTTTTTAGTATATTACTTTGCATCATTGTGTTGATAAAATTAATAATATCACATACTAAATATTACATACAATATTATTATAATAATACAGTTTACTTTCGGATTAATCAAAGTACTGCCATCTTTCGTTTATGAAATAAATTAAAATATACTTATCAACGTAAATCAGACAAAGGCAAACTTTAAGAACTAAAAATGAAAATTTAAGTGTTTTTCAATGTCTAGAATCAGAATTTAAGCATGTGAACAGAACCCCCCCCCCCCAAAAAAAAAAATAAAATAAAATAAAATTTTTTTGTTGACCGGTGTTGTAATAATAATAATAACAAAGGAGGGATCGGAAGAAAATGGGCTATATATATCCCGGATTTTGATCAAATTTTGAAAGTTATACACAAAACACCAAGTGATTTCATAAATAAAACCAGCTCAATACGGCTGAGCATTAGTTTCTTTTTAGAGCAAAATCTCATAAAATTAGGCGAATTAGATTTTATGAGAGGCTAGTAAGAAAGGTACCTCAGGGATGAAGAGGTTATGAAATGCATTTTTAACCCTTTCACGCATGGTGGTGGTGCCGTGAAACCACCTTATTTCAGCACTTTCACTGCTTATTCGTAAAAAAAAATAGGGTTAAATGGTCCCAACGCTGAAAAAGTGCAGCCATTGCCATCGATCCATTTAACTATCAACAGCGTGGTGTCGCCGCGGTAGCCCAGTTGGAAGAAGCGAGTTCGATCGTACGACCAACCAAAGACCGCCTAACGATCGGTAGTGCTGCCATCTATCGGCTCCTGAATGAGGTAGAAATGAAATGTTCGGGAGTCTGTGGTAGAAATGAACACACTTGGCAGGTACTTCCGCTATCGATCTAATCTGGATTTGGGATCGGTACAAATTGCTTTAAAACAGAGGCGCCGAAACCCCCATAATCCATGAAAAACAGGACAGAAGACTGAGCGAGGTGTCGATCTAATAGCCCATCTTGCACCACAGAGTTAAAGTAATTTCTGATACTTTCTATTTGATCGAGCACCATGTTGTTGGTAGTTGGATGGATCGATGGCAACGGCTGTAATTTTTCAGCGTTGGCCAGTCTATCCAGTTGGTCTTCTATATTAACGGGGGAAATGTTTGCTCTTGAAAGGGTTAAAGATTTTATTTAGTCTTGAGGAAGTCTGATGCAGCAAGAGCAAGAAAATACTACTTTAGTATCGTTCTATCACTAAACTGAAAAGCCTTAACTTTTTGAATAAATAAGTGTTTAATATATCAATCAACTAGCTGAAGTACCCGTCCTTGACGGGTTAGTGAATGCAAATTTCCAAAAAGCAAGAACTTTCGTCAGCATTGTAGGAGTACATAGAATGGATGTAGTACAGGGGCGTAGCCAAGGGGGGGGGTGTTTAGGGGGGGGTCATGACCCCCCACATGAGGAATTTTTGCCATACAAAATGTATATTCTTCACTACATTATCACACGTATACATATGTATGAGTTGCAGTAGTCGTAACCCCCCCCCATGAAAAATTTCTGGCTACGAACCTGGTGTAGTATGTAGCCAAAGTAAAGAAAGCGAAGTTATAATTTTTATGTATTCTTAAAATATTACAAGTTAGAGAGTAACTTTAGTCGTAATTATGTGATGCGCGAACGAATATTTACGCATATTGAAATAATTTTCGCAAAATCTCAAAATCTAATCAACATATTTGAAAAATTTGAAGCCTAGAATTTAAGTTGAGTGACAACCTATCATGTCACCCAATTTCGTTTCATTCCCTGCAGTCTTTATTTCGTGATGCTGGAACAAAATTTCAGCATTTTAAAACGATTTTCGCAAAATCTCAAAATGTAATCAAAATATTTTAAAAATTCTCAACGCCTATAAATTAAGATTAGCAACTACCTATCATATCACTAAATTTCGTATCATTCGTATTAGTCGTTGTTACGTGATGTTTGAAGAAATATAAACGTATTTTGAGAGAATTTTCACAAAATCTCAAATCTAATAAAAATGTTTAAAAAATTGGACACCTATAGTTTATGTTGAGCAACCATCTATCATGTGATCAAATTTCATATCATTCGCTTTAGTCGTTATTACGTAATGCGGGAACAAAGATTCACTCAGTTTTAAACGATTTTCACAAAATTTCGAAATCTGATCGATTTTTTTTAATTAGATGCTTACAGTTTAAGGTCAGTGACCACCTATTCAAGAAAACAGGGTTTTTTTACGCATTTACTTTTTCCCAATCGTCGAGACATTGATTTTTAGGTATTTTACAGCAAGAATTCTATAGATATCGATTTTTTTGAGAGAGATACGTGAAAAGATCGTTTCAGAACCCCTACACCCCCCCCCTTCAATAAGTTACGAATTTCGGATAGTGCTATCTAATCTAGTGTCTGTTTTGAAAAACGCGCATACATGCCAAATTTCGTATTACAGTCAAATCTCGTTAGTATGTCACTCTCGGGGCCATTTAAAAGTGCCTTACTAAGCGTAGGGCACTCTTAAGCGGAGTTTATATTAAATCAAATTCCAAATGTTTATGCAATAAATATACCTATAATTAAATTACAAACCATACATTAAATTACATACTTAAATTATATAAATTAATAGAATAAGAATATGAATTCTTAAAATAGATGACAAATTAAGGAAAGTATACTAAGAAACTATAGGGTTCTACATGCAATATTATTATAATAATACAGTTTACTTTCGGATTAATCAAAGTACTGCCATCTTTCGTTTATGAAATAAATTAAAATATACTTATCAACGTAAATCAGACAAAGGCAAACTTTAAGAACTAAAAATGAAAATTTAAGTGTTTTTCAATGTCTAGAATCAGAATTTAAGCATGTGAACAGAACCCCCCCCCCAAAAAAAAAAAAAATTTTTTTTGTTGACCGGTGTTGTAATAATAATAATAACAAAGGAGGGATCGGAAGAAAATGGGCTATATATATCCCGGATTTTGATCAAATTTTGAAAGTTATACACAAAACACCAAGTGATTTCATAAATAAAACCAGCTCAATACGGCTGAGCATTAGTTTCTTTTTAGAGCAAAATCTCATAAAATTAGGCGAATTAGATTTTATGAGAGGCTAGTAAGAAAGGTACCTCAGGGATGAAGAGGTTATGAAATGCATTTTTAACCCTTTCACGCATGGTGGTGGTGCCGTGAAACCACCTTATTTCAGCACTTTCACTGCTTATTCGTAAAAAAAAATAGGGTTAAATGGTCCCAACGCTGAAAAAGTGCAGCCATTGCCATCGATCCATTTAACTATCAACAGCGTGGTGTCGCCGCGGTAGCCCAGTTGGAAGAAGCGAGTTCGATCGTACGACCAACCAAAGACCGCCTAACGATCGGTAGTGCTGCCATCTATCGGCTCCTGAATGAGGTAGAAATGAAATGTTCGGGAGTCTGTGGTAGAAATGAACACACTTGGCAGGTACTTCCGCTATCGATCTAATCTGGATTTGGGATCGGTACAAATTGCTTTAAAACAGAGGCGCCGAAACCCCATAATCCATGAAAAACAGGACAGAAGACTGAGCGAGGTGTCGATCTAATAGCCCATCTTGCACCACAGAGTTAAAGTAATTTCTGATACTTTCTATTTGATCGAGCACCATGTTGTTGGTAGTTGGATGGATCGATGGCAACGGCTGTAATTTTTCAGCGTTGGCCAGTCTATCCAGTTGGTCTTCTATATTAACGGGGGAAATGTTTGCTCTTGAAAGGGTTAAAGATTTTATTTAGTCTTGAGGAAGTCTGATGCAGCAAGAGCAAGAAAATACTACTTTAGTATCGTTCTATCACTAAACTGAAAAGCCTTAACTTTTTGAATAAATAAGTGTTTAATATATCAATCAACTAGCTGAAGTACCCGTCCTTGACGGGTTAGTGAATGCAAATTTCCAAAAAGCAAGAACTTTCGTCAGCATTGTAGGAGTACATAGAATGGATGTAGTACAGGGGCGTAGCCAAGGGGGGGGGTGTTTAGGGGGGGGTCATGACCCCCCACATGAGGAATTTTTGCCATACAAAATGTATATTCTTCACTACATTATCACACGTATACATATGTATGAGTTGCAGTAGTCGTAACCCCCCCCCCATGAAAAATTTCTGGCTACGAACCTGGTGTAGTATGTAGCCAAAGTAAAGAAAGCGAAGTTATAATTTTTATGTATTCTTAAAATATTACAAGTTAGAGAGTAACTTTAGTCGTAATTATGTGATGCGCGAACGAATATTTACGCATATTGAAATAATTTTCGCAAAATCTCAAAATCTAATCAACATATTTGAAAAATTTGAAGCCTAGAATTTAAGTTGAGTGACAACCTATCATGTCACCCAATTTCGTTTCATTCCCTGCAGTCTTTATTTCGTGATGCTGGAACAAAATTTCAGCATTTTAAAACGATTTTCGCAAAATCTCAAAATGTAATCAAAATATTTTAAAAATTCTCAACGCCTATAAATTAAGATTAGCAACTACCTATCATATCACTAAATTTCGTATCATTCGTATTAGTCGTTGTTACGTGATGTTTGAAGAAATATAAACGTATTTTGAGAGAATTTTCACAAAATCTCAAAATCTAATAAAAATGTTTAAAAAATTGGACACCTATAGTTTATGTTGAGCAACCATCTATCATGTGATCAAATTTCATATCATTCGCTTTAGTCGTTATTACGTAATGCGGGAACAAAGATTCACTCAGTTTTAAACGATTTTCACAAAATTTCGAAATCTGATCGATTTTTTTTAATTAGATGCTTACAGTTTAAGGTCAGTGACCACCTATCATTTCACCAAATATCATTTTTTCACCTTTGCAGTTATTACGTGATGTGCGAACACAAATTTACGCAGTTTGAAATGATTTTCGCAAAATCTCAAAATCTAATGAAGATTTTTTTTTAATTCGACGTCTATGTTTTAAGTTGAGTGAGCACCTATCGTGACACTCAATTTCATATCATTCGCTTCAGTCGTTTTTACGTGATGCTTGAACACAAATTTATGCAGTTTGAAAGAATTTTCTCAAAATCCAATCAAGATTTTTTAAAAATTCGACGCCTATGTTTTAAGTTGAGTGACCACCTATCATGACACCCAATTTCATATCATTCGCTTCAGTCGTTTTTACGTGATGTTTGAACACAAATTTACGCAGTTTGAAACGATTGTTCATGCCATCTTGACGCTCTAGTCGGAAAATATCTGAAAGTCCATAGAGAGATCTGGTCCAACTGGGTTCCAGTCTACTTTTATAACATTTAATTAATTCTCTGAGGTGCATTGTAAGATCATAATAAATCTGGTTCAACTACTAACAACCGTAGAATTTTAACTCAACCATATATGAAGTCAGTAGCATACATAGGTTTCCATCACACACAAAATTGCGTCTAAAGTAATGTATAAATATCCATTTTTCAATTGTTGTTATTATTCCAGTTCAGTTAAATCCTACAGTAATTTGTCAAAGGGTACAATTTTCGTCAAGTTAAGTGCTAACTTTTATTCAATATTTTTCAATCCTAATATTGTTATTACTTATGAGTATAAACAAAATGCTTTTACACGCTCTCCGTGACGCTTAAAATAATGAATAAGGAACATAATGTGAATTTAAAAACTCATTTAAATAAGGCTTAGACTTGAAAATCTGCCGTCCTGTCGTGTAATTCGCGCAGCGGCGCTTTTCGTCCTGGCATTAACTTCAGGAGAGCTCTGCAGCTGCCCGGAAAGAATTGAAACATGGAAATCTTATTTGAAGTTCCTTTTACAGGATCTCACAAAATTAAATTAATAGCGATATACAGCTGACGTGCAATTATCCCTAAAATATCGCCAAGTTTGACAACGATACGTCACGAAATATGGCTTTAAAAAAAAAAAAAAAAAAAAAAAAAAGGACTGTTGTGTTGGAAAGTGTTTTATAATCTCTGCGTTTGCCTTGATTTCTTTTCTTGTTTATATAGTTAAAAAAGAAATAGAGCCAGAACTCAGTAGCAAGCGGATAGTTTTTTCATGGAAGCGATTACTCCTTCATTACTTTTTCTCTGTTTTGTCACTTTAAATGATGAAAAGAGATTTAACCTTCTCAATCCTACCGTTAAAAAGACTCAACAGTGAAGATTCCCCGTTGGGCGTCCCGGGAATTCAAAGACACGTGATGAAGGGAATTTTCACCTTTGCGTCTTCGAAAGTACGTACGTGAGCAGGTGAAACTTGGATTCTATAAGAAAACTGAATTTCATAACAACCCCCCCCCCCCACTTACATAAGCGCAGAACCATATTAAGACAATTGTGGTGCACGGGGGAAAAAATTGAGCCCCAACAATCCCCCCTTATTCGGAAAAAAGTAAAATTACAATTCACATACGTTCTGAAAATTTATAATTTTTTTTTCCCAAAACAAAATTTTAATGAGCAGTTAAAATAAACAAATTTACCTACGGGTGTTCTGAATAGCTGAATAAATATTTATTCATAAAGTCGTCTGTTTTTTAAGTCCTGCCACATTGACATGCTCTGCACAGCATTTCAACGAACTGGAAAAATGTGATTGATTAAATCTAATTCTTTTCATAAGTAAATATTATTGTTTTCATAGCTCATTTTTCATAATTGAGAAGTTATGTGACGTTTATCAATTTTCTAATTTTATTGCAAAGTATTATAAGATTTTGGGCTCATGAAATTCGTAGACACGTGGGCAATTTCCCAGTTTACCTACCTGATTACACATGACTACGTGCGCAGCTGCCAGAGGCTTTATAAGGAGTGAAAACAATTTTGCATTTTTGTCCTTTTTCCGGGATTTCAGGATAATCTTCTAAAATGGAGAGTACATCAAAAAACATTTGTTGCCTTTCACAGGGGCTTACAGAATTGCATTTCATATACGGCACTCTTATGCTAGTGACTGAAAGAAACATGTCAATGATGTTTTATTTGCTTTGGTTATGGTGGATTATTCGCAGATAATGTTACTAAATCATGTAATACCTTGTTATGAAATTGAATACATATGTATACGGTGTGCCCTAAAAAAGTGATAACACGGTTTCATTCTTTATCTATTAGAGATAAGTGGGCAATGTAAGCTGAAAAAAATGCTCAAAATAAGGTAGGAAAAAAGACTACGTTATTAAAATGTTCCTCTAGTTTAAATGTTACACTTTTTTTAATTTGCACACTGCTACCGTACAAAAAATTCTCCTATTAGTAAAATGTGCCCTGTACACTAATGAAGTTATGTACAAAATTTGAGAATTATATCCTGAAAAGTATCAAAGATATGAGGATAAATGTATACTGACTTAAACCACTTTTCAATAGCTGTCGAAAGGGGGTGGGTGAGGATCACGTTCGATGATGTATTTCATGGGTCGTACAGAAATTACGAAAGAAAAGAATTCTTTCGCACTCAGATGGGCTATTCGATTGACCGCCTTGTTGTTTGTCCTTAAATGGATTGATTGCAATGGCTGCACTTTTTCAGCGTTGGAATCATTAAACCTTTTTTAAGTTGTTTTTCAGGGTGCAACCACCGCGTCAAAGGGTTAAAACTTGCCTAGGGTGAAAACTGTAACATTGTTGGGGAATGCCTCTTATTTGTCATAGATGGGCCATTTACGAAGCTAAAATATAATAATTAATTAAGTATATAAAAAAATAAGTAGTTTTTTTTCTATAATATAAAACATACGTTGTTTCTGAACATTATTGGAGTATTATTCACGCATTTTTTCTTTTATTTATTTTTTTTTTTTACATTTTTCCATTATCAGACTTGATGAAATTTGTCATGTCTGTTACCGGACATTTTCTTTGAAATTTGTACACTTACGTTAAGCACAAAATAATACTAAGTGATATATTACATAGAGTCCATTTGTCCGTATAATATAGTCTTTTTCATTTAAAAATATTTTTCTTTTTTTTTTCTTTTTCTTTCTTTCTTTTTTTTTTTTTTTTTTTTTTTTTTTTTGTAAGTTTTCGTCATGTCTGTTACCAAATATGTCATGTCCATCACTTATGATAGTAACAGACATGACATTTCAAAGAACAAAAATTCATGAGTCTAATGAATTCCACAAAAACATGAAAAGAGACGTTTATTTAGACTAAAAGTTAATAAATTGAATTAAAATAAATATAATAAATCAAAATTAATAAATTTGAACAAATAAATAAATATATTATTTACGAAGCAGGACGTTCGGTCCCGCCATTTTGGTCCCGTTGACGTTTTGGTCCCTTCTCGATTCGGTCCCGCCTTTTTTTCCCAATAAATTTAATATAATATGAATTTAATTTATTGTTGTTTGCAATGCATAATAGGATTCATTTTAATTTCTCAACTTACAATCACGTCTTATCGATTTACACGTATAATCCAGGCGCGTAACCAGGAAAAATTTTCGGGAGGGGATATGAACTTATATATGTATAAATAGACGGAATTTCATCACTAATCCAAAAATTTCGGGGGGGATATATCCCGATATCCCCCCCCCTTGGCTACGCCCCTGGTATAATCGATTATACAAAACAGTAATTCCAATGTGATCCTTATTTTTTTTATTTTTATTATTATTATAAATGATTTTTGACTGCTAACATTTAGCCTCTTTTCAAACATTTTCTTATTTTGAAGATGGGAATTATTTGAAAGGAATTTCCAGAGTGCGCTGCATTTAGAGGTAGTTAGCACACCAATCCTTTTTTTTTTTTCTTATAATTTGTTTACCAAACTTTACAATCATATATAATTACATGAAGTTATAATTACATATACGGAAATATAATTACACAACGGGAGGGAAAAAAGATGTTACATATTGTTATTTAAAGCATCACGTCACCTCATCCCTATTAATACATAAACACAAAATTATACAGTACACCCACTGTAATTAGAAAAAAAGTCAGAAATTAAATGGAATATCTGTATCAAAAGAGACGAATCGAAATAGCTACGGGACCGAAACGGAAAGGTACCGAAATGGCATGGACCGTATTTTATACAACGAATTAAGGTAACAGACATGACATGCAATAAAAATACTTATCACAAGAAGGCTTTTGCTTTTTCAGTCAAATGCCAAAATCTCAAGATGTCTAATTATATTTCTTTCTTGATCACACTTTGGTACAATTTTGGTAAACAGGTGTTCCTATTCTCAAATTTCAATTTTGTTGTTTAAAAAGTTGAAAATAATGTCTGGTAACAGACATGACATCAATGTCCGGACAACTATATTTAATTATCAAAAGTGTTGTATTTTTGTTAAAACATTAAAAAGACATTTCATAATGTAAGTTTAACTTTATTTCGCAATGTTAAAGCATGTCAGGGCAGAAATTTTAGTTTGGGGGCAGTCATTCTGTATAATACGTTTTATGTTCTATGTTTCGGACAGTTATATTTCAATATCTTCTCTACTCATTTCTTTTTTTTTTATTATTAAATAGTTTATTTTTTTAATCTATTGTTTCCTACTGGACACTGTCGGATAAAAAATACTATAATAAAAAGAAAAATCGTTTAAATTTTCTTTGTAAAAAAAAAAATTGCACGCGGACAGTAAATGCCACCGAATTTTGAAAATGACCCAGTAGTCATATGCACGTACAACAGTGACTTGGGGGGCGGCGGGGGGGACATTTTACAAATTCGATGCGTTGGAGCGTGATTTATATTTTTTGTTTTGTTACCTCACAAGTTTGTGACTCGTGAGAAGTGCTAAATATGGAATGGCGAATACAAAAGAACGCCTAACCCCCCCTCACCTAGCTTGTTGATGTTCTGGTCTCCATGGGGAGACGAATAATTGATGAAGGGATCAATACAGGCCTCGCACAGTTGGAATTAGGGATGCATAACGATACACCGGAATCATCCAGTTTTTAGGTACAGAGAGGTGTCAGGATGAAACGTGATTTCGGTCAAATAATTAGTTTTCAAAATCATTCATCGAATGAGAAAAGAAAAGAAGGATAAATCATACCAAATTCTGCGTATAAAACACTTTCTCTTATACAATTTTGTTCTGTGCCGCAACGAGAGTTTTCGTCCCCCCGGGCAAAATTTAATTTTGGAGTTCGTTTATTTGGAACCATAAAGGATTTGGTGCCCCCTCAGACGGCGCCCTAGGCGCGGGCCCCAGGGTTCTAGATGTTCAGCTGCTGAATGCAGCTATTACTTGACCGCCTTTGTTCATTTATTGTTTGGGCACTTATTTGCATTTATTATTGGGCTAACATTTCAAGCAAACAAATATATATATATATATATATATATATATATATATACATATACTTAATAACTCGGCTGTTCGAGCCTCATCAGGGGAGACCCCCCCCCCTGAACCCCCCTAATTTTTTAGTTTCAATATTGCCATATTAAAACGATATTAATTGGCTATGTCATTTTATCTCTCATCTTTCGTGTATTTCGCCTGTTAACCTCATGTTGAAATTTTTATGATTGTAACCTATTTATAGAAAAATGCATGTGATGCATATTCTACAGCTTACGAAATATTGTAAGAAAAAATTTAAGCTGTTTTAAACTAATAGTATTTAAATATATGTAAAAATGTCGCATTTTTATGTCGCTTTTTTGATACACATTTTTCGGACAATTTTCAATAAAAGGGGTGAGCGATAAAATAACATAGTCATTAATATTATATATATATATATATATAGGGTGTTGTCCCAAAAAAGGCATTCTTTATCTATTAGATATAAGTGGGCAATGTAAATTTTAAAAATATTCAAAACAAGTGAGGAAAACAGATTACGGTAAAAAAATTCCCTCTCAATTTCATTACACTTTTCAAATTTGTATATGGCCCCCTTACAAAAAAATTCCCAATTAGTAAAATGTGAGCCCTACACAAATGAGGTGATGGTACAAAATTTTTCTGTTTTTCATCATATGTCATCTCAAGAGATATCTATCAACAAACATGATCAGAATTTGAATGTAAACGGTTATTGCTAGATTGGGAAAGATATTTTCTTTCGTAATTACTGTACGACTCCTAAAATGTAATCATCAGGCGTGATTTTTTTTTCCCTTCAAGAGCCATTGAAGAGTGGTTTAAGTCAACATCCCAGCAAACACACACCTGCTGGCGGAGTACCTTGCCAGTGCCTTTCTGCCTTTACGTCCAGCACCGGCCCGGCACTGCAAAAAGTAACTGAATCGTACCAAAAGTGCTCGCCCGAGAAGTACTTTGCCAGAAGCCTGGGAAGGCAACGGCACTCTACTGGCATACTGCATGTGCCGGCCGTTACTCACAATAAAAGCACTGGCCCATTAAGTTTATAAAGCCCAAAATGAAACGGCCGGGTGCCGGCTATTATTAAAAATAAAGGCACTGCCCTGGTACCTTAACAGTGACTACAATGTAATGGCACGGTACCGGATTAGTGCCTATTTACAGTAATGTTGCCATAATTAAAATACGAGCCAGTGGCGGATGCGGGGTAGGGGGCTTATTCATCAACCCCCACCCCCACCCAGCAAAAAAAAAAAAAAAAAAAAAAAAAAAAAAAAAAAAAAAAATCCTTAAGGGTAACATTTTGAAAGATAAAAAACAGCAAAATCTGTTGGTCAATCGTTTGCAAAATTATGTGCGCCTATCATTAGTGAATTGTGTGCAGTTTTCATAAACTGCAATAGTAGTAGATAATCAAGAGTTCACCTCATGCGCAGCCATGTTAATCGTGCGCAGCCATACAAGTGCTTTCCCTGGGTCGAGAGAGAGGGGGGCGTGGTCGGACCGGATGCTAAGACCGGATGTTCGAAGGGTTGATAAGAATTTTTTTCCTTTTTTTCAAATAAGGGGACTTGTAATTTTTTTCAGATTGTGACATATTTTTCAAATAAGGGGACTTGGTAAAATTTTCAGATTGTGATGCATTCTCTCGTGAAAACTTTGACATAATTTTAAATAAGCTATATGAATTAAACCTGAAATAAATAGAATATTAAAGTAGGGTTTAGGATACCCATACATTTTCTACAAATTTCTTCTACTGTTAGGGAAGTGAGAAAATTATACCATAGAACGATTTTAGTACCTATAGTTTTTACAAATAATGATTTAGATAGTGTATGAACTTTTTTATCTAAACATTTTTTTTTTTGTCTTAAGAGATTTTTACCCAAGTTTTAATTTTAAGTTAAATAAGTAATTTTACAACAAATATTTTTTTAACCAACAGTTTTAATTTTAAGTTAAATAATTTTACAACAAATTTTTTTTAATTAATTTTACAACAAATATTTTTTTTAATCAAGAGTTAATTTATTTTTAAACCAAGTTTTAATTTTAAGTTAAATAATTTTACAACAAATACATTTCTAAATTTATTTTTTTTAACCAAGTTTTAATTTTAAGTAAATAATTAATTTTACAACAAATTTTTTTTAATCAAATGTTTTTAATTTATCAAGAAAAAAAAATTTAATCAAGTGTTTTTAATTTTTTGTATATCCTATTTTTGTTAAGTAGACGTTTAACACTAAAGTAGGATTTAGGATACCCATATATTTTCTACAAATTTCTTCTACTGTTAGGCAAGTGAGAAAATTATACCATAGAAAGATTTTAGTACCTACAGATTTTACAAATAATGATTTGGATATAGTCTTATTTTCTATTGCGAGAAAACCACTTTAGCCATATATCCCCCAAAACTCAAGTTTTGATATACGAAATGTGTGAATACGCGTTAGATCCCCTTAGAAAGTCCTCCTACCAAGGCACCCCTCATCCTAAGCAGATACCCCCGCGTGCAGGTTTGCCTTAAAACACAAACAAACAAAGTATTTATCTAAACATTTTTTCTTACCCACACATTTTTGATAAATCTTAGGCAGCGATTATACTAGTTTATATTTTCTATAGATCAATTAGAGAAAAAATTACATTTTTAGTAATCCTACAAAATATTCTTACTGTATATCACAAGTAGAGTAACTTGATTTATAGAATTTCAATACGATACGAGTTAGATTGTTTATGTGCAAAACTAATTTCAGTTTGACTATGAAAGCATAATTTTATACATGCATTAATATTTTTAGAGGTATGCACTTAGCATATTTTATAGAAAGGTGAGCATAACTAGCACAAACTTTTAGACTAGATAGTACTATTGTTAGAAAGTTGAACTATTGGAAATAAAAATTGAAGATTCGTTTTAGCACAGTTTTATACTGCATGTACATAAATATCTTTCAATACTTAGATAGTTTAAATCACAAATCATTACTTAAACTAAAAAATACAAGGTTTTTACTTACGTGAAGGGACATCGTGCTAAATCTTCGAGTCTCTGGACAAAGTACCAACATCTATACGGCTAGCAAGACCGGAACATAGAGTAATGATTTAAAATACATTATCCCTAATTCCCGGTCCAACTAGCACATTTTCATTAATTTTTGTCTTCATATGCTGAAATAGGTATATTATTTTGACACTAAAAACAAAACACATTTGAAGATATTAAACGCTTTAAAAGTAATTTTTTTTTCTTATAACAATTTACCAGATTCACAATACTATTTTATGTAGGATAAAATTAGTTAGCAAGCGAAAATTTAATCTTAGTTAGAATTTACTGAAATACAAATACCATGCATGCCTTATTTTCTATTAGGAGAAAGCCCTCAAACCCCAGTTTTTGTATACAAACTGCATAAAGTACTTCTACCGATAATGCTATTAATATTAATTACACTTTATTACCAACTTAAAATTTCGCAAAACACCAAAATACAGAAAAACATACATTAACAATAACAAAAAAATCACACTTAAAAGTACAACACATCAAAAGTGCAACTATAAGAACCACATAATTATTTTCAATTAGAATTACGGTATCAACTTATATGTAACTAAAATAATAGAAAATATTACACTTACCCTGTACTTGTACACGCGAGAGGCGAAAATAATAAAAATATTCGCAAATATATCCACAGCATAAGTAGAACACGTGCACGCCATATCCCTAGTACAGCTGATAAGAAATTTAGAGATAAGAAAGTGCCTTGAGGCTCTACAGAGCCGGTACAATAAGAGTTGGCCAGTTTGCCGATAAGATAAAACCAGGGAGGGTGCTAGGGGAATACCGAATTGTGGGGACACGTGTTTCATTCTACGTTCAAAAATGGGGACTTATGGATTAAGATGTTTACTACTTAAAAACATAATCTAATTTTTACAAACGCATTGGAACTTTGTAAAGGATATCTATTGAACACGTATTAAATACATTATGATTATTCTTCTGATCGACATTATATCCTAAATTAAATATCAAAGTTAAGCTACAACGATTAATATATTTTACGTAGTTTAGGAAAATAATGAATCATTAAATTAATTTCTGTGAAACAATTAGCAAAGATCATTGTACTAAAGCAAATTATTTTTGTTAAGTTTTGATAAATAACAGTAATAAATTATAGGCATTGCAGATGAATGAGTATTCACGTATAAAATAGGTATTAAAATTATTGTTTAAAACAATTTTTAGAATAATAAACTAAAATTTTTATTTAATAAAGTCATAAACTAAAATTATTAATTAAAACTTGTTAATAAATTAAACATATCAAAATTTTTACACTCAATTTTTTTTATAGACTTAAATTTTACATAGACATCCTTTTAATAAATGCATAAACTAAACTTATTGTTTAAAACAATTTTTTACAATAATAAACTAAAATTTTTATTTAATAAATTCATAAACTAAAACAATTTTTACAATAATAAACTAAAATTTTTTTAATAAAGTCATAAACTGAAATTATTAATGAAAACCTGTTAATAAACTAAACTGATTACTCTAAAAGATAGCTAATCACAACATATATCAGAAAAAATATAAGCAATTATAATACCTGAAAAATACCGGACAACACTCTTGTTGCATGCGGACAAAACATCGGTCAGCTCGGCTAAAGAATTCTTAGGTATCCGTTGCAGGAGAACTTACCTACGCCCAACCTACAAACTCTACAAATTTAACGGCAACTGATTTTCTCTTATCAGGTATCACAGATCAGATAAGAGATAAGGAAGTGACATGCGCAGAAGACACGTGATAGTGACGTGTGCAAATCTGTGTTGATTGAATATCCGGTAGGTTTCTGGCAGGATGTACTATTTGCAATTAGGGGCAACTCTTAGTAACAGGCTAAGACAAGTTAGATGATGCAATATCTACTGGGTTGAGAAAGTTTTAAGGTAGAGGGCGCTTAGGTAATCACGTGATTTTTAAAGAATCAGTATAGAGACATTTTAGTTAGATAAAGTGGCCAGGTGTGTGTTGCGAGACTCTCTTTACACTGTGTGCGCCTATACTTAAGACGTGTGTTTTAATTGATTTTTCGCCGAGTTTCAAAAATGTCTTTGCTTGAATCGATCGAAAATAACTTTAACATTGAATACACTCCCGAGTTTTATACTCAAAGTGATGCCGATGTGTTGCTGCAAGAAATAATACAATTGCCTTTAGATGTAAAGCCTCTGCAAAGTATTGAAAAGAAAATTTCCCCCGAGTTTTATACTGAAAGTGATGTTGACGTGCTACAGCAAGAATTGTTTCAATTACCCCTGCAAAGTAGTGAAAAGAAAATTTCCTCGACCCGTAAAGTAATTACTTTTGCTGATGAAGGAATCAATTACAGTTTACCTGGAGCAACAGTCTATGTTTACTCTTGGATACCCATTTTGCAAAAAATACATGAAGATCTACAGAAAGTGACAAATTATGAATTTAATATGGTGCAAGTGAACTTTGGCTCTGAAGAACAACCTAAAATTGAAGACGGCAACTACGAAGATTTTAATCTAGACCTATCATCAGGTGTATGCATTCTAAGTTTTGGATCTAAACGAACTTTGGATTTTAAACCAGCGAACTGTGAAACCGCTACCATTAAATTAGAACATGGTTCAATGTGTAAGATATATCCCCCAACCAACAAACTTTTAACGCATGGTATTCCTTCTGAACCTTATGTGACAGACCCGCACATTAACCTAACATTTGCCAAAATGTACATTTATGAGCCTTCCCCGAAAAGGGCAAATTTGGACGATTGGACGGATCATCTTTACCATAGCTTATATGCTTCTGTAAATAGTACATGGCACTTGGAAAGACTTATCTACGTTTCACTTCACGATGAAAGAACTGACTTGAAGATCCATATTAGACAATTTATTCAGAATGCCCAATTAGACTATATACCAACCGGTCAGGGAGTCGTGATGAACCCTTCCACATGGATCGAATTTATTGTAAAACTATTAGATTTTAATATAGGTCATAGCAATAGCTCTTTTATTTGTAATAATCAATTATCTGTATTTAATGATGATGGAAAATGCATCTTACAACAAATTTACAAAACCGCAGATTCATTCACGTTAAATCCAATTTCCTTAACACTTTTAAATGATCAAGTAAAAAAACTTTGCGAAATGAGAAATGAAATATTGGAATGCATTTTAAAAACGCTATATACGACGACCCTGCCTCATTTAATTTTAAAATTAAAGCCGCAAAAATGTAACCGCGAACCCCATTGTAATTACGATGAAGCTAAACAACAATTAATGGATATAGTACATCAGGAAATTTTTAAAAACATAGGCCGGGTTCAAGATCATTCTTCGCATAGGATACATGCCTGTTCGAATAGATCACATATTGATGAGCGAGAGGGTCTTATAAGTAGTAAAGCATGGTTTACGGTTGACATGCCGTATATTGCAAGAGAGATATGCGAGAAAAAATGCACTTGTCATTATGACGGAGAATTTTTTTCAAACATTTTCATTGAAGACTATATGAAGTATCTTCAAAATGAGCTATTTAATTCATTTTTTCAACCGTTTTCAGATTTTGCGAATTCCAAGGATGACAAAACATGTGTAATTATGTGATGTTATTGGTGTATAACTAGTATTGCGATTGTAAAAAATATATTAAAACCATTGTGATTATGTAGAAAAAGTTTGCTTGCTTCTACAACAGTAAGATTTTACTGATTTGTGCATGATTAATTGTGGATTACACTTTGAAAAGTTATTATTTTCTTAATTGTGTAAATAGTTTGTGTAATTTAAAATATGTTTTTGTAAATAAATAAGTTTAAACATGAAAACTTTTCTGTGTTTTCTTTATGTGTATGTGCATGTTGATTACTTGCAAAATAAAAATCTATTAAATAAAAAGTGATAAAGTTAGCATACTTGGTCACGATTTAAGGTTCTCGTTTTATACTTATCTTTTATACACTACAAGGTAGAAAGTTAGAAATTTAACAAAATTTATTGAAGCATGTACTATGGAAACATTAATCTACTACATAGAATTAAAATGTTTTGATTAAAATCATAAACTTAAGTGTGATAGGTAAATTGTGTTACATGAGAATTCCCAAAGTACTAATTTTTTATAAAATGAACTTAGCTAAAAAAGTTAGTTTCCATAATTTTATAACTTAATCGATTTTACAGGTTTTTCAAAAATAAAGTTAAGTGAGATAAAGAAACTTAGTATTTTTAAATAAAGATTTTTTAGGTGTTCTTTAATGTAAAGATCTTACCATATTTTACTTGAAGTAACAGAATATTTAAAATCATACACTATGTTTTTAAAACATTAGAGTATTACCTTGGTATATTTTTATAATTTTTATTAAGTAATGGGCTTGAATATTTTTATGAGAAATATCAACTAAGTGCACATGTTACACATTTTACTGATTGAGATGGTTATGCTTACAAATTTTAAATAAATATGCTCTTACTTTTATACATGTTACTTGTTCAAACTAAGTATACTTTTGATTTGTATACGTTTATGAGTTCTCATAAGTTATGAAATTATTTCTGGAAAGGAACTTAGCTATTAGAACTTTGTAAATTTCGTAGAAGTAGTATGCTTAACATGTTTTTGATAAAATAGTTTTAAATGTGGTACAGAAATGATCAGCTATTTTAGCATAGATGTATAAACTTATCTTTATGTAAACCTTAACTAAATAAAAGTAATATAATTTATGTCTGTACAAAGTGAGGGACTTAGGCTATTTTTCAGAATTATCAAGTAAAGGGTTTTACAAAATACTTAGTAAACTGCATTAATAGATTGTAAGGTGTAATTTTTTCTTTTAGAAGTTTTGCACATTGGTATATTTTATGTTCTGATAAGTCGTTGAATATGTTCTTGAAATAAACTAACATATCTGTACTTTGAAAATTTTATAGAAGTGACGAACTTTGGTATTTTTAGAATGTTACGAACTTGATACATTTTTTCTGAAGTGCTAGATATGTGAAATTGTCTTTTCAGAAACATTGAATTATTCATATTAGTGCATTTCAGTTACTCTTTCAAGATAACGGACTTAGAATTTTTTACAAATAGCAAGCTAGTAACTTGCTAAACATGCTTCTTGCAAATATTTTTAAATACCGTTCTTAAAAATCACAGTGTCTACTTAATTTATTATATTTTAATTTGTTTATTTCTTTTAGTAGTTACAACTTTGATAATTTTTAAGAACGGTATTTGTAGTGTAACTACCTTGTAGTGTATAAAAGATAAGTATAAAACGAGAACCTTAAATCGTGACCAAGTATGCTAACTTTATCACTTTTTATTTAATAGATTTTTATTTTGCAAGTAATCAACATGCACATACACATAAAGAAAACACAGAAAAGTTTTCATGTTTAAACTTATTTATTTACAAAAACATATTTTAAATTACACAAACTATTTACACAATTAAGAAAATAATAACTTTTCAAAGTGTAATCCACAATTAATCATGCACAAATCAGTAAAATCTTACTGTTGTAGAAGCAAGCAAACTTTTTCTACATAATCACAATGGTTTTAATATATTTTTTACAATCGCAATACTAGTTATACACCAATAACATCACATAATTACACATGTTTTGCCATCCTTGGAATTCGCAAAATCTGAAAACGGTTGAAAAAATGAATTAAATAGCTCATTTTGAAGATACTTCATATAGTCTTCAATGAAAATGTTTGAAAAAAATTCTCCGTCATAATGACAAGTGCATTTTTTCTCGCATATCTCTCTTGCAATATACGGCATGTCAACCGTAAACCATGCTTTACTACTTATAAGACCCTCTCGCTCATCAATATGTGATCTATTCGAACAGGCATGTATCCTATGCGAAGAATGATCTTGAACCCGGCCTATGTTTTTAAAAATTTCCTGATGTACTATATCCATTAATTGTTGTTTAGCTTCATCGTAATTACAATGGGGTTCGCGGTTACATTTTTGCGGCTTTAATTTTAAAATTAAATGAGGCAGGGTCGTCGTATATAGCGTTTTTAAAATGCATTCCAATATTTCATTTCTCATTTCGCAAAGTTTTTTTACTTGATCATTTAAAAGTGTTAAGGAAATTGGATTTAACGTGAATGAATCTGCGGTTTTGTAAATTTGTTGTAAGATGCATTTTCCATCATCATTAAATACAGATAATTGATTATTACAAATAAAAGAGCTATTGCTATGACCTATATTAAAATCTAATAGTTTTACAATAAATTCGATTCATGTGGAAGGGTTCATCACGACTCCCTGACCGGTTGGTATATAGTCTAATTGGGCATTCTGAATAAATTGTCTAATATGGATCTTCAAGTCAGTTCTTTCATCGTGAAGTGAAACGTAGATAAGTCTTTCCAAGTGCCATGTACTATTTACAGAAGCATATAAGCTATGGTAAAGATGATCCGTCCAATCGTCCAAATTTGCCCTTTTCGGGGAAGGCTCATAAATGTACATTTTGGCAAATGTTAGGTTAATGTGCGGGTCTGTCACATAAGGTTCAGAAGGAATACCATGCGTTAAAAGTTTGTTGGTTGGGGGATATATCTTACACATTGAACCATGTTCTAATTTAATGGTAGCGGTTTCACAGTTCGCTGGTTTAAAATCCAAAGTTCGTTTAGATCCAAAACTTAGAATGCATACACCTGATGATAGGTCTAGATTAAAATCTTCGTAGTTGCCGTCTTCAATTTTAGGTTGTTCTTCAGAGCCAAAGTTCACTTGCACCATATTAAATTCATAATTTGTCACTTTCTGTAGATCTTCATGTATTTTTTGCAAAATGGGTATCCAAGAGTAAACATAGACTGTTGCTCCAGGTAAACTGTAATTGATTCCTTCATCAGCAAAAGTAATTACTTTACGGGTCGAGGAAATTTTCTTTTCACTACTTTGCAGGGGTAATTGAAACAATTCTTGCTGTAGCACGTCAACATCACTTTCAGTATAAAACTCGGAGGAAATTTTCTTTTCAATACTTTGCAGAGGCTTTACATCTAAAGGCAATTGTATTATTTCTTGCAGCAACACATCGGCATCACTTTGAGTATAAAACTCGGGAGTGTATTCAATGTTAAAGTTATTTTCGATCGATTCAAGCAAAGACATTTTTGAAACTCGGCGAAAAATCAATTAAAACACACGTCTTAAGTATAGGCGCACACAGTGTAAAGAGAGTCTCGCAACACACACCTGGCCACTTTATCTAACTAAAATGTCTCTATACTGATTCTTTAAAAATCACGTGATTACCTAAGCGCCCTCTACCTTAAAACTTTCTCAACCCAGTAGATATTGCATCATCTAACTTGTCTTAGCCTGTTACTAAGAGTTGCCCCTAATTGCAAATAGTACATCCTGCCAGAAACCTACCGGATATTCAATCAACACAGATTTGCACACGTCACTATCACGTGTCTTCTGCGCATGTCACTTCCTTATCTCTTATCTGATCTGTGATACCTGATAAGAGAAAATCAGTTGCCGTTAAATTTGTAGAGTTTGTAGGTTGGGCGTAGGTAAGTTCTCCTGCAACGGATACCTAAGAATTCTTTAGCCGAGCTGACCGATGTTTTGTCCGCATGCAACAAGAGTGTTGTCCGGTATTTTTCAGGTATTATAATTGCTTATATTTTTTCTGATATATGTTGTGATTAGCTATCTTTTAGAGTAATCAGTTTAGTTTATTAACAGGTTTTCATTAATAATTTCAGTTTATGACTTTATTAAAAAAATTTTAGTTTATTATTGTAAAAATTGTTTTAGTTTATGAATTTATTAAATAAAAATTTTAGTTTATTATTGTAAAAAATTGTTTTAAACAATAAGTTTAGTTTATGCATTTATTAAAAGGATGTCTATGTAAAATTTAAGTCTATAAAAAAAATTGAGTGTAAAAATTTTGATATGTTTAATTTATTAACAAGTTTTAATTAATAATTTTAGTTTATGACTTTATTAAATAAAAATTTTAGTTTATTATTCTAAAAATTGTTTTAAACAATAATTTTAATACCTATTTTATACGTGAATACTCATTCATCTGCAATGCCTATAATTTATTACTGTTATTTATCAAAACTTAACAAAAATAATTTGCTTTAGTACAATGATCTTTGCTAATTGTTTCACAGAAATTAATTTAATGATTCATTATTTTCCTAAACTACGTAAAATATATTAATCGTTGTAGCTTAACTTTGATATTTAGATTTAGGATATAATGTCGATCAGAAGAATAATCATAATGTATTTAATACGTGTTCAATAGATATCCTTTACAAAGTTCCAATGCGTTTGTAAAAATTAGATTATGTTTTTAAGTAGTAAACATCTTAATCCATAAGTCCCCATTTTTGAACGTAGAATGAAACACGTGTCCCCACAATTCGGTATTCCCCTAGCACCCTCTCTGGTTTTATCTTATCGGCAAACTGGCCAACTCTTATTGTACCGGCTCTGTAGAGCCTCAAGGCACTTTCTTATCTCTAAATTTCTTATCAGATGTACTAGGGATATGGCGTGCACGTGTTCTACTTATGCTGTGGATATATTTGCGAATATTTTTATTATTTTCGCCTCTCGCGTGTACAAGTACAGGGTAAGTGTAATATTTTCTATTATTTTAGTTACATATAAGTTGATACCGTAATTCTAATTGAAAATAATTATGTGGTTCTTATAGTTGCACTTTTGATGTGTTGTACTTTTAAGTGTGATTTTTTTGTTATTGTTAATGTATGTTTTTCTGTATTTTGGTGTTTTGCGAAATTTTAAGTTGGTAATCCAGTGTAATTAATATTAATAGCATTATCGGTAGAAGTACTTTATGCAGTTTGTATACAAAAACTGGGGTTTGAGGGCTTTCTCCTAATAGAAAATAAGGCATGCATGGTATTTGTATTTCAGTAAATTCTAACTAAGATTAAATTTTCGCTTGCTAACTAATTTTATCCTACATAAAATAGTATTGTGAATCTGGTAAATTGTTATAAGAAAAAAAATTACTTTTAAACCGTTTAATATCTTCAAATGTGTTTTGTTTTTAGTGTCAAAATAATATACCTATTTCAGCATATGAAGACAAAAATTAATGAAAATGTGCTAGTTGGACCGGGAATTAGGGATAATGTATGTTAAATCATTACTCTATGTTCCGGTCTTGCTAGCCGTATAGATGTTGGTACTTTGTCCAGAGACTCGAAGATTTAGCACGATGTCCCTTCACGTAAGTAAAAACCTTGTATTTTTTAGTTTAAGTAATGATTTGTGATTTAAACTATCTAAGTATTGAAAGATATTTATGTACATGCAGTATAAAACTGTGCTAAAACGGATCTTCAATTTTTATTTCCAATAGTTCAACTTTCTAACAATAGTACTATCTAGTCTAAAAGTTTGTACTAGTTATGCTCACCTTTCTATAAAATATGCTAAGTGCATACCTCTAAAAATATTAATGCATGTATAAAATTATGCTTTCATAGTCAAACTGAAATTAGTTTTGCACATAAACAATCTAACTCGTATCGTATTGAAATTCTATAAATCAAGTTACTCTACTTGTGATATACAGTAAGAATATTTTGTAGGATTACTAAAAATGTAATTTTTTCTCTAATTGATCTATAGAAAATATAAACTAGTATAATCGCTGCCTAAGATTTATCAAAAATGTGTGGGTAAGAAAAAATGTTTAGATAAATACTTTGTTTGTTTGTGTTTTAAGGCAAACCTGCACGCGGGGGTATCTGCTTAGGATGAGGGGTGCCTTGGTAGGAGGACTTTCTAAGGGGATCTAACGCGTATTCACACATTTCGTATATCAAAACTTGAGTTTTGGGGGATATATGGCTAAAGTGGTTTTCTCGCAATAGAAAATAAGACTATATCCAAATCATTATTTGTAAAATCTGTAGGTACTAAAATCTTTCTATGGTATAATTTTCTCACTTGCCTAACAGTAGAAGAAATTTGTAGAAAATATATGGGTATCCTAAATCCTACTTTAGTGTTAAACGTCTACTTAACAAAAATAGGATATACAAAAAATTAAAAACACTTGATTAAATTTTTTTTTTCTTGATAAATTAAAAACATTTGATTAAAAAAAATTTGTTGTAAAATTAATTATTTACTTAAAATTAAAACTTGGTTAAAAAAAAAATAAATTTAGAAATGTATTTGTTGTAAAATTATTTAACTTAAAATTAAAACTTGGTTTAAAAATAAATTAACTCTTGATTAAAAAAAATATTTGTTGTAAAATTAATTAAAAAAAATTTGTTGTAAAATTATTTAACTTAAAATTAAAACTGTTGGTTAAAAAAATATTTGTTGTAAAATTACTTATTTAACTTAAAATTAAAACTTGGGTAAAAATCTCTTAAGACAAAAAAAAAAAATGTTTAGATAAAAAAGTTCATACACTATCTAAATCATTATTTGTAAAAACTATAGGTACTAAAATCGTTCTATGGTATAATTTTCTCACTTCCCTAACAGTAGAAGAAATTTGTAGAAAATGTATGGGTATCCTAAACCCTACTTTAATATTCTATTTATTTCAGGTTTAATTCATATAGCTTATTTAAAATTATGTCAAAGTTTTCACGAGAGAATGCATCACAATCTGAAAATTTTACCAAGTCCCCTTATTTGAAAAATATGTCACAATCTGAAAAAAATTACAAGTCCCCTTATTTGAAAAAAAGGAAAAAAATTCTTATCAACCCTTCGAACATCCGGTCTTAGCATCCGGTCCGACCACGCCCCCCTCTCTCTCGACCCAGGGAAAGCACTTGTATGGCTGCGCACGATTAACATGGCTGCGCATGAGGTGAACTCTTGATTATCTACTACTTGCAATTTTCTTACAAATTTGCAGTCACAAAAGATTTTTTTTTGTGAGAGAGGCGTTAACACATTTCAGAACAAACATAAAATCATTTATAAACAGTTTAATTTCAATATTTCAGAGTTAGAGATTTTATAAATGAGTTATAATACTTTATGGTTGATATATATATGTGTGTGTATGTGTGTGTGTGTATGTACTAATCAAAATCTTACAGGAAGTAATAATAAATAAAATTGTACTATGATTACACACATAACTTTAGGGTAACATTTTGCTTAATTGTACATTTTGTTTAGATCAAATTATTTTTTAAATCTTAGCTATTCTGAAAAGAAATTTTCTGTATCTATATCTGTTGTATACTGCATGATTCAAATTTTATGGAGGAAAGTACTTTTATACACTAAAATAAGTATCATTAGTAACATCACCGACTTAAAAAAAGTCACCAGTTTAGTAGCTATTTTCTCAATTTTAGTTCCCAAAATAGTAACATTTTTGAATGATTTTGTAGTTAAGAAATAAACATGCTTAATTTAGCTTCATTTAAGAAGGATTGAATAAAATGATAAATTTAAAAACTTCATATATATATAACAGAACATATAATACATTTATTTTTATAGCACGATTAAAAAACAGATTAGAATGTTTGCTGAAAGCTCAGTAGCAGCTTTTAAAAAAAGGGGGAGTTGACAAAAACCAACACCAGATTTTCAAATGAGTCGCCTGAAGTATGGGTACAAGTAGCCAAAACTTGAAAATAGTATGAAAATGCGTTTTTTTGGTTGAAAAAGTCGCCTAATCTTTAAATTAGTTGCTAAATTCACCGGTGGATAACCGTGTGTACATAAAAACAGTAAAAGTAAAAATTTACCTGTAATATTTTCCAGACTGTTTAAAAAATGTAAAATCCAATGAAATCCACTGTAAAATCCAATGAAATGTAAAACTTTCACTTTCTGTATCCATAACCAGCAAGATATCACTGCAGAAGCAAATCTTATTATAATTATTATTGCTCCTAACAGAGATATCTTACTAGTCTAGCAATAACCTCCTCGAAAGTCTGGAAAAACTGTATCCTAAAAAGCATATATTCATAACTGGCTTCCCGCTCAACGTTTCAAGATTTGCAAAATGAAATGAAACATCAAGACTGCAGATTTTATGCGACCTACCAAAAATAAGAACTGGAGCTAAAGTGATGTTCTCACGGAGTGAAATAAAAAGCCTTAACTTACAAACTTGGCAGTGCAGCGCTAACAAAAATATGCCAATATACAAAAATAGGCGAACGCAACCACAGCGGTTAAGAATAAATCAATGTATTTAATTTAGTAAACAAAAACAATTAGGCGCAGAAATTTAAAAGGGTTACCAAAACGTGTCCGTGAAGAACAACTCGATCATGACATCTCTGGGAGACGTCTGAACAAGCAAAAATTAACAGCCTCGCCCAAAGAGAGCAGCTGCAAAGGAAATTCTTTTTAATGTACAGAATAAGAATTAGCAAAGCTGCGGTCATAAGCCACAAAAAGCGAAACAGGTTGAAAGAAATAATATGTAAATACTGGTTCATTGCTTGCAGAATTTCTAACAAAGTAGCTGCAGGAGCTCTAATTTGTTTTGATTTGTGTAAATTTAATTATGGTTTTTTTTTTGTTTATGTTTAAATTTGTTTAATTTGTGTAAATTTGAGCATTAATTACCTAATTTATATTTAAAAATTAAGTAATCTTTTGTTTTACCACTGCTATATTTAATTTAATAAAAAATGTCAATAGAAGCAATTATGTAGGCTGTTAAAATTTTTAATTTAATCTAAAATTCTCTAAAGAAAAAAAGACTACAGGAGCTGAGCTCTCATGCAAAACCCTGACTGGTCTTCGTGTAATACTCTCTAACATATTTCTGCACCCTAATTCGGTAGATTTTAAAAGGGGCTTAACGTAGAAAAAAGTCTCCAAATATGTTTTTCAGGAAAAGTTTAGCAAAATTGTAAAACATTAATATAAATTATAAAAATGTTAAGATTAAAATTCATAATTCTGTACTAAGTGGGGGTTACATACTGTCATATACAGAGTGGAGGTTCCACTGTCTGTGTAGTAAACATTTTTATAGCATACTGAACTCGTTTGTATTATTTAGTTTTTAGTACTAAAATATTTGAAGGCACAATATGAACTTCTCCCCTTACATCCCCCCCCCCAAAAAAAAAAAATCTTGACCCTGCCTTTGGGTGCCCGGAACTTATATCCCCTATAACACTTCTACACCGTATGAATGTGAAACAATATTATTTAATTAAAATAACGAAATTTTATGCCAACACTACGAAATATATACAGGCCCATTACTGCCAAATAGTGCTGGCCCGGTACATTTTAAGCAGTACCACGCCGTTAACTTTTTTGTGCATGTCATAGACACATGGCAGTTCGCCGTTACTAGTTATGTACCGGCGCATATGCACTTTTCAGGCACTGGTACTCCAGTGACTTCCAGACGATGGCAATCTACCTTGCTTCCGGTATACGGCACTTCGCCAGCACGACGGGTACCCGGCCGTCATTTTGTGGGCAGTTGTGTGTTTGCTAGGATGTATTTATCTTCATACACTGTCAATTTTAAAGATATATAATTCTAATATATCATATGTCATCACTTCATTAGCGCATGTGGGCACATTTTACTAACTGGGAGTTTTTGTATGAGTGTCGTAAATAAATTTAAAAAGCGTAACTTTTTGAAAATTAGGGAGAGGAATTTTTTACTATCGTAGTCTTTTTTACCCAACCTTATTTCAAATATTTTTTCAGTTTATTTTGCCCACTTATCTCTAATAGATAAAGAATAAAGGCGTGTTACCCTCTTTTTGGGGTACCCTGTACATCTATATATATAAAAGAGGAAAGTTTGTTCATCGGGTTGGACACGGATTTAGGAACTGGCCCGTTCACTTTATGCGTGAGGTTGGCCAAACACCAGGGTGAGTATCACTTTTCGATAAGTTCTTATGTGATGTTGACATGCATTTAACCCTTTCCGTCCCTACGATGCAATTCGAATGATAACATTCACAAGTGTTTTACAGATTTCTTTTATCTTTGAAATGCATTTGTAATCGCATTTTTCTTATATGATAATGCAGTGCAGAAGCAATACAGTATAGAAGAAATACACTTTTACTACGCGGCGCACATCCATGCATGTGGGTGCGTCGTAAACTCCATCTGTTTACGTATATAGTCTTACTATATACGTAACTATACTATACGTTTGCGTACTATAGTCGTATACTCTATCTACGTATGACGTTATATACGAATGCTACATGTTCGATTTGTTTTAACTAGTCAGAGCGCATAGCGCTCTGAACTAGAAGACGGAAGGTGTCTGGTTCAAAACCAGGTAGCATCCGCTGACCTAACCGTTCGGAGTTTTCCGTGTTTTCCACTGAAATTTAGCGTAAATACTGGTTAGGACACCTTAGAAAGACCCCAACGGAGGGCACCCCATCTACAGGCCTATAGATCGCCCGTGTAGATAATTGACCTTAATCCCAGAACTCGCTTTAACTAGTATTTTGGTAATGTCTGTACGTACGCATGCTGCATTTTCGATCTAGTTTGATTAAATTTGAGGGACGTCTGCTCGTATGCATGTATTTATGTACGTATATTCTTGTGTAATTTGATTAACTCAAAGAGGAATAGCCGAAGAAATTTCAAATGAATAGTTTATTTACAGAGTTATATGAAAGACTTTCGGTGCATTAAAGTCTATCGACATGCCTTTCACATTAAAAATCCCTGAACTATCTCTGTTTAGCTCATGCCCAAAATATTGCCAACTGTCCCCAAGCTTGGTAAATTTAGGGGTAATATTACAAATTTTGGCACTAAAAATAAGTACGTATCTGGATTAAAAATTAAAAATTGTTAGCCATAGAATATTGAAATTTTGTATTTAAGATTGCCGTAACATTTAGTTCTGCACTTTCATTTTTGATTACAATCCACTGGCTAGGGTCACAATTTGGGTCATGCTTAAAATTTCGCCGTTTGTCGGCAAGCTGACGAATAAAAGAAAAATGCCAATTTTTCAGCCAGGAATAAGTTTTCAATGCTGAAATCTCATCCTGGTGATATCTCTTACGCTTAACGAGATACTGAAACATCGCATTTCAGTTTCCAATATATTTAAATAGAGTGCATCAAGAATGCGTAAAGTTTAACAGCCATACAAGAAAATTGTGTAGTTCACATTAGGACTTTTTTTGCGATAGGAAATCGACTTTCCGAAGTTTCTTGAATTAGCTTACAATTTAAAAAAGATTATTGACCACTGGAACCTATGGAACTAGCTTACAGTTTTGAAAAATAGGTTTTTTTTTAAAAAGCATAGATCATAAGACATAAGATCGCTATAATAATTTTTAAAATAAAGTAAATTCCAAAAATTTTTATTGAAATTATTCTACACAAAATATATCATACACATAATTTACAAAAGAAGTATTTTCTCTGAGTTTCGCAGCAGCATCTTCAAACATCTTATTTTATGAGCAGCTTCTAGGAGAAAAAAAGAAAATTTTTAGAACTTAATTTACACAAAGAATAGGAAATGCAGACTAAGTCTGCTTCATATGTTTTTTTACATAATTTCTATATCAGGGATTTCCAACCTTTATATTAATTCACCTCCCTAGAAAACGTTTTTTTTCTGAATAGACCCCTACGTTTTCCCCAACACATCGGTATCTCGAAAAATTTTCCCAATGCACTCACAAAGACAGCAAAACATTAGGTGAAAGAAATTTTTCATGTGTCCGGCAGTAGAACTGTTGGTTAAGCTCGGTTCCCATTGGAACTCCGAAAGGGAAGCAGCACCTGCTTGGCCTGTGCCTAGAAGGGTAAACTCCTTTCTCGACTGAGGCTGATGTAAACCGTGTACGCTGTAGGGAAATAATGCACGAAAAATGTGTCATGACATCAATGTTTTCCATGTTCAATCCATATCTCTCTTTGGGGTATCAATCCAGCTCTTAGGTCATCCAGCTGTCATCTGAAATTGGTTCAAAATTTAGGAGGGAGGTATTCCCCTCACTGGGGATCAGCAAAAAGGAAGCTGCCCAATTAAGGCCATTTTCGTTTTATATAAAGGATCTGATCCCGCTCTGCAGTTGGCCAGAGGGTTTCGAAGCAACAATAACAATTTTCATGTTCTGCGTTTGCAGAATTTACAATGATTCAGACTGCGGGAGGCAGAAAATGACCCCAAAGACGGATTTTTGCATATCCCTTCTTTTTTTAACTTTCGAACACTCTGAAGTCTTATTTCATGTCAGTTTGTTTGTTTGTGTTGTGATGGCAACGCTAAGGGTGGGCGATCATCCTAGGATGAGGGGTTATCTTAAAATGTAATTTTTAAAAATATAATTCCCAAATGTTGTACATCACCTCATTAGTGTATGGGAATGCTTTTGTACGAGGGTCATATAAAAATGTAGAAAGTGTAACTTTTTGAAAATTAACGAGAGGAAATTTTTTAACGGAGTCTTACTTCCGACGATTACTTCCGACGACATTTTGAACACTTTTCTCAATTTACGCTGTCCACTTATCTCTAATAGATAAAGAATTAAAGCCCGTTACCACCTTTTTGGAACACCCTGTATCAGTCTGGTTTATAGTATCCACAGGTTCTGAAATCATGATTAACCAGTGTTCTGCTTCAAAAAAAAAAAAAAGTGGTCTGCTTTAAACAAGAAAAAAAAAATCACTGTATTTACGTATACTATTTCTAAGCTAATCTAAATTCATCAACGCGGGTTTCGAAGTTTATAAAGCGAAACAAAACAGTCGTTTGAATATCAAATCAATGCTGTACAGCTTCTCATTTCCATATCCCTAAGAATCTGCGCTTTATGCCTTTGGAAACTATCTTGGCGAGTAATCGCATCATTTGGATTTTTTTTTCATTTTTTTTTATGGTCAACGGATGCAAATAATCGGTACTTATTTTACCGTCGATAATTCACGCCAACAAGTTTTTTCGCCAAAGGATCGCAATGCACTACATTGTAACAATGAATCTGACGTATTCCACACGCACACGAAATCGCTCTTTTTGGCTGACTGACTGTAAAATACATAAGTACCAAATAAGCTTGTTTTGGTCGGAAGTATGATTTTTTTATTAGATTCAATGAAGAATTTACCCGTATATTTTAAAACTAAAAAGCGATTAACTGTATGAACTAGTGTAATTACACACTGTACGCCGTGTAAAGATAGGAAATAGATACTAATAAAAAATAGTGTTATTCCATTAGTGTTATGCAACAGTATCAAGAGAGAAAAAAATAATTACAGAGATTTGAACTTTACTTATATTAGACTAATACTATATTAAAAATGTCAAAAATTTCTTACAAATGATAGTCATACGTACCAATATAGACTAATCACCACCAAAAAACTTCTTCAGTTTTTTTCGTCTCCTATTCTTATGAAAACAAGCATGGCGCCTGCCGGTAGATACTCGGATGTTGCCATCGCTCGACTGTTGCATGAACAGAGCGCATGCGAGAATTTTCATCGGCTGAATGCCGCTCGGCCGTTATGCGGGCCGAAATTTCTTTTCAGTTCAGCGTATTTTGATCAAATTTAGGCATATGGCCCGATAACTCAGGCCGGATATCGTTCCGAGCCTCGTTTTATGGGTACCGGACCGATCAGTGTCTGCCGCATACATAGCAATCATCGTTTTTAGATGGAATTCCGTGTCTGGGCCGAGTACCGAATTTTGGTGAGCGATGAGTTGCGATGAATGCCGGTGGTTGGCCGAGCAGAAACTGGAAATTATTGCTTGTAGGGTATCCCCTGTCCCTGTACGGTTTGCTTTTCTGCTAAGAGGCTTTCCGCCAGACAGGTGGCGATAGTTACGCTTCGGTCTAGCTCGAACCATGCGGGTGTAGGGGTGGGGGACACTAGCGGAATTTCTGATATCAGGCAGGATTTAACTTTTATAATGGATTGTTAACCTGAGGGTATATATTTGTGTATTTAAAATCTTTAGTTCTCTTTCCAAAAAACAAAATAAAACAAATCTTTGAGTTAAATTTCATGTAATGATTGACTTTAGTGAGTTATAAAGTTATAAATTTATTAGAATCAGACTACGTTATGAAGGTTATAATAAAATTCATCGTAGCTTACTGTCTATGTTAATTGTAGTTGCTAATATTTGCTACTCTCCTCATTATTAGATAATTAACAACAGAAATTCAAAAAACACTAAAGTGTAACCTCTGTACGCTGGCAAGTCCCCTGTTTCTTTCTTTCTTTCTTTTTTTTTTTTTTTTTTTTTTCGTTGCATCGGGAAGTCCCAGTCCTTTTTTTATCATTGCAGCGGGAGGATTCACATCCCTTCCCTTTACAATCTCATACCGACGGCTGGACTCTTGTTTATAGTAGTTGCGTAGGTATTAGCGATAAATGACTGAATACAGACACCTAGAAGGGGAGAAGCCTAGCCATCCCCAATTCCCGGTAACCTCTGTACGCAATCAGGTGCCGTATTCCTTTTTTTGTTGTTGTTGCAGCGGGAAGTTCCATGTCCTTTTTTATCATTGCAGCTGGAGGATTCACATTCCAGCCTAGCCACGTCCCATTCCCGGTAACCTCTGTAAGCTATCAGGTGCCGTGTTCGATTCTTTTTCGTTGCAGCTGGAAGTCCAATGTTCTTTCTCTATCATCTTTCTTTATTTCCTTCCCTTTAGAAGCTATATTTAAGGCCAATGCTCATTTCTTTTCCATTGCACGGACAACACCGGGCCACGCTGCTAGTAGTCATATAAAAATTCAGATATAATCATATGCATTAATATGAAAATTAAATGAAGTAATGTTTCAGTAATGCAGTATAAAATTATATAGAAGAAAAAAACAGCGACTAGTTTTGAGCCCCTCCCCCCCCTATTTTCGGTCGCCTGTGTGCGTTGCACATGCACATCTTGCATACCACAGCAGAACCGGCCCTGTCATGATCCGCTTGCCCGCTTCTAGTTGCGGCCCTGGTTTTGTTTCCGCATACGCTACGCAGTTTTGCATGCTTGAATCGTAGTTTCACTTTTGCATTTTACATCTGCTAGCCTGGAAGAGTAGATTTTAAGAAATGGAGAAAATTTTTAAAAAGTGTAAAATGTCTCTCTAACAAATGGACAATAGACACATTTTAAATGTGTCCGTAATAGAGATTTTGCTTCAGTATATCTAGATTTTTTTTTCCCGACAACTGTTTGAATTGCGTGTAATACAAATTCAACAGCATTCAGAAGCTATATTGAATAGTTTTCTTTGAAAGTGATGCAACCCCATTCTACTGTGCATGGAGGGGGGGGGGGGTTATAGATAAAGAGCTCATAGCAAATTGTATTCATTGTCACTATTAACCACCGCTAATTGCCATTGAATCACATGAGCATTCAGCGAAATATTCCAGATAACGCTAAACTGGGTTCAGTTTTGGGGACTAAATTTTTTATGTCAAATTTTGCTATATTTCACTAGAAGTCTCCAATCTCGGCAACATTTGGCAAGACTTTGAGAGATGTGTACGATAGCCGATATCGGACAATTAGTAAATTATCCAGTAGGATGCTTTCGGCATGATTTCATCTCTTTTTGTTACTTCTATTTTCAGTTTGCTGCCTTTTCCTTCGTCGTTGCACTCCTGTACTACTCCTACTTCTACTTCGACCACTTGCACTTCCACGTTACTAACATGTACGCTCAAATGGGCCACGCCCCGGCGCAGCATGCTATGGGGCACAAGTACCTCAATGGTAAGGAACAGTTTTTCGTATTACATCCTCTTGCATAAAAATATTCGAGAGCTAGTGAAGATTTTTATCTGCGTTTCACAAAATAAAAGAGTTATCTTTAATTCCTTAACTGCATAGGCGTAATCTGGGGGGGCAAGGGGGGCAATTGCCCCTGTAGTTGTAAAAATTGCCCCCCTAGTCTAAAAAGTCAGGGGCAAAGTTATGATTTTGAAAAAAAAATTCCCCTGGAAAAATCAACAAAAGAATTAGAGTCACAGAAGCTTTTCAACCCAACAAGAACGATGGCAGATTCTACCAAATGGCCAAACTAGATAATTTCTCAGGAAAGCAAAAATCAAGGGGCAGCGATTTTAAACTTGTCTGAAATCAATTGTTCAGCGTTAGAAAAAAAGACCTGTTGCTGTAAATAGTGAGCAAAAAGAGGTCATTTTCACAGGCAATGCCGCAGAGTTTATGTCATCCGGGGCAAACCATAGTTAGTGTCGTGTGCATGGGCGCCATAGTAATTTTCCTAGGGGGGGGGGGCAAACTTAAAAAAAAAAAATTCTACAGGGGACTTTCAAACTTTTAACAAATTTAGTTCTGTTTTTGCCATTTGTTAACATAATGAGACATTAAATTAAAACTTTACGGGGGGCAAGTTCCCTACCTTGCCCCCCCCTTATGGGCGCCCATGTGTGCATATAATTCCATTTTCTTGCATTTCAAAAAATTCGTTTAAAAGTCTAGCTAAGATAATATCTCAGAATATTAGTTTTCTTTAGTACATAGTATATGTACATTCACCTAATTTATAAACACCCCCCCCCTTTTTTTTTTCGTGAAAACGTCTTCAACTCAAAACCTTACATAATTTATCAGGGGTCGGTCCAAGAATATTTTCCAGGGTCCCATTTTTGTAAAAATTGCATATTTTTGTGAATTTCAGCACTTATTAAACAGGGTAAAATGCCAATGAAGGGCAGTTTTAATCGACTGTATATTTGTGAAGGGGTTCCGTTTAAATCGATTGTAATTTTGTGAAAGGGCCACAAAACGGACCCAATTTTTTTAATCGACCCCTGTCCCCGCTTATGCCGAGCTTTTGGTTAATGAAATCCCGCTAAAAGTCGTTCCAGCTCCTCAAATTATTAAATATCTTTTTCCACATTACTTTTCTAAAAATATTTACAATACCTCCCCCAAATAAATAAATAAATATAAATAAAAGATAAAATAAAAAATCCTAACTAATATTATAAATGCGACAGTGAGTTTGTTTGTTTGTTTGTTTGTTTATGACACTTTCACGCCTAAACCGCTGAATAAATTATGATGAATTTTGGTTTTAGATATAGAGGGGACCCTGGAGAAGGTTATAGGCTACTTAGAATTTTAGATTTTTAATTACTTCTTTAATTATTAATTAAAAACCGTTTATACGTTGCCATGCTTGGCGAGTTTCGCCCGTATCAAGTGATTCATGTTTTGAGCTAACGAGAATGCTATTACTTCAATGAAGAAGCACGTGCATCTGAAAAACATTAAATAATAAGGAAATTATGCCAGTTTTATGCCAAATCTATCTATCTCTAATGATAAAAATGGATGTTTTCCAGACAAATCTACAGAAAGCAGAGCTTTGAAAATTTGAGCATGACTGGGCCCATGACTTCGGTAAAGTGTACCTGAGGCTCCGAAATTTTAATTACTTTTCTAACTATTAATTAAAAACCGTTTTATCGCCCGCACAAAATGATTTATGCTTTTGAAATAAAGGAGAAATTATATTTGCAAAATCACATGCATTTGGAAAACATAAATAAGTATGGAAATTATGTTGATTTTACGCCAAATTAAAAAGCATAAATAAAGAAAAGTGTACTTACGTATTATCCCGGCGGTCCGCCAAGACGAGCAATTTTTTGCCGAGATAAATGCCGGGCACATGAAATTATTAATGGTTTTGAATACGATTAGACACAGTTTGGCAACTCATTTGACGAAAAAACAGTTTGGTGGGAATGACCGCCGGGATAATACGTAAGTACCAAGAAAAGTCCAGATGTGTTTCTTAAAGTTCATAAATTTCCAAATCCTACCAATAATATAAATGTGTGCGTTTATGTGTTTGGATATTTTTGACTGAATCACACAAAAATGGGTGGAAAAATTTGTAATGAAGATAGCTTATGCCCTGGATTGGCGAATTGAAACGCTGAATAAAGATAATTACGAAACATGGAAAATGCAAATGAGAGCGCTTTTAATAAAGAATGATGCCTGGATGTATGCATCAGGTTCAAAGCCTAAACCTGAAGTTTTGGTAAATGACGAAAAATCGCAAGAAGAGTTCGATACGTGGGTCCTCCAAATGGACGAAAAAGCAAAAGCAGATATAATTCTATGTAGATTCGCCATCTGAAACTCAAACAAATAAAAAATTGTGACACTTCATCAGATCTCTTGAAAAAACTGGGAGAAATCTATCAGTCTAAAGGACCTGCTCGTAAAGCTGCATTAATGAAATCTTTAATTCAATATAAGATACCCGACTCGTCTAATGGAATTCACGACCATTTGAGAAAATTCTTCGACATAATGGACAGACTTTCAGAAATGGATATTAAAGTAGACGACGACTTGCTGACTATAATGCTGTTACATAGCCTCCCTTCTACTTTCGACAATTTCCGATGTGCTATGGAATCAAGAGATGAGCTTCCGAAGCCAGAAATACCCAGAATCAAATGTCAGGCGTAACGATGATAGACAAGCGGAAGACTCAGGTGCTTTGGTGGCTGCTCATAGAAAACCTGTGTCTAAAAATAAAAATTATGGAAAATACTCGGGGCAGCCGACTCATAAAATTAAGGATACACCAAGAGTAACTTGTAAAAGGTATAAACGCATCGAGCACTGGGCTACCGAATGTGAATGTGGAAAAAAGAATAATTTTAAACATAAGCCTAACAGCCTCGGATTCTTATCCACTCTGGATGACTCGCCAATAGAGTTACCACGCGAAATACAAAAATCCTACTCACCTAAAGCTCTCTCAACAATATCAAATAACGAAAAGCAAAATTTTTGTGTGTTAAGATAGATACTAAAAATTATATAAGTTACTTCAGTTATCATCGACCCACGTTTGCAATTGCAAGGAAAGATCAGGAAACACTCCTACTTCCAGTCGATGAAATAAATGTAAAGGAAGAATAAAAGAAAAAGGGGTGAGAGATAAAATGACATATTCAATTAATATCGTTTTAAAATGGCAATAATGAAACTAGAAAATTAGGGGGTTCGGGGGGTCTCCCTCCCCTGACGAGGCTCAGAGACCGAATTTATTTATATACTAGCTGGATACCCGTTCTCCGCACGGTGGGAAACGAATATTTTCCTTACACATATAACTCGAATTAAACCCAGCAATGCGAATCTCAAAACGTGAAAAAAAAAAAACTTGAATCGTGACTAAAAGTTGACGTCATGATGTGCAAATCTGAGATGAATTGCAACCTGATGACACAAAAACTTCGTCAGTGTCACTGGCGATCAAAAAAGACTTTACGTTATGCAGATGAAACTTCTCTCTTTCGAAAAATGCATGATTTCTACATCGTATAATTTTGTTTTTTAAGCTTAATTATAGCATTTAATATATACCAGATGAATAAATTACATGATGTTGACAACTATTTTATTTTGTCTTGCATTTCCTAAAGCGTGGACAATGCATTAGCGCAGTTATTTTGCAGATGACTTTATTGAATTTCACCTAAATTATTAACAAAACCTACATGAAATAAATAGATGCACCACGTACGTTATAAGCCAAAATTGCACACAGTTTTCGTGAAAATCGTCACATTTCAAAATGAAAACATTTGTGACGTAACTTCTGCGATAAAGTTTATCACCCTTACATCAAACTCTTAATGCAGTATCACACTTGTTACATAAAACTGAACTTGGTTTCACTGTCAACTGCCCCCAAATAAATAACTAATTTCCATGTTTTATTTTTCATAATTTACAGTAGACCCCCTTCATAACACGGCGTCTACAACACGAATTCGTAGTGAACAACGGAGAAAAAAATTGTGATCGTTTTCGTGTAACACGTAAAAATAGACTCGTACAGCACGGTAAAATGAGACATATGTTCTGATATTATGACGCTTTAGCTCCTGCAATTAACATATCTTTTGAATGGGCACAACAAACAAATCATTGATTTCTTTCTACGAAGTGCAAATACTTTTTGCCGCGATTATTCCGCGCAATCCGCACTCCAGGTGGAGTATAGCGCTGGAACCAGTACAACACGGATTCCTATAACACGGAACGTAGCTACCGTCTTATAGGGAATCTACTGTCAGTTGCATAGTGTCAAATTCAAAGACAATTCTAGGTTGCCGTATTTAGTATATATTTTCATCTCAACCTTGGTGACAAATATCCGAACTGTATCAAAAGGAAAACTTTACAAAATTTTTTAATTCTGTATAAACCCTCGAAACAACTTCGGTGTTTACCATCTACGACGGTTTTTCATAAACGTGACAACTTATGCTTGCGTGTAGTGCCGTAGCCAAGGAGGGGATGGGGGTCACAACCCCCCATGAGGAGATTTTTGCCTATACAAAATGTATATTTCTTCACTCCATTATCACACACGCGTATAATACATATATGTGAGCTGCAGTAGTCGTAAACACACCCCCCATGAAAAATTTCTGAGCTACGTCACTGCTATCGCATAATTGATCATTTTCTTTTCATGTATCTCAGTGGATCAATATACTTCAGTGATGAGAATCTCCATTGAAAAAAAAAAGTTCTAAAAAGGCTGAACCCAGAAAAAATTTCGGGGGGGGGGGGGGTACAGAAATTCAATTTATAAATTCAAAAAAGATGAAAAAGGCTAAATTTTTCCACAAAAACGCTTCATTATTATTGTTTTGTTAACAAAATTTTAGATTTCGGGGAGGGGGGGGGAACCCCCTGGTCCTCCGGGTGATGCCTGGGGGGTTACACAATACGCGCCGGACATACGCTCTTGTTTATGTCCGGAGGAGCTATGTACATTAGTGCATGTGTACTGCTCCGGCGGATAATCTGCCAGCAAGGCAGGCAAAAATTGACATTAAAAATGGCATCCGCACACGAAGGAAATAAAACTAAAGTATATAGAATTACATGATAAACTTCGATTATTTTTAAAGTGCAAGTCTCTTACAGTTCTATTTGTTTCACACATTTGACGCGTTTTCCCACTTTACGAGTCTTAAAAGCTGTAGAAATGAGTGGTTTCACTTAATTGTTAAATTTAATAACTTAAGTGGCAACAATGGATTCCGTTGCTACGGGAAACTATAACAATGGGAACATGAAATGAGTTATTTATTTTTACTTTGCTAGAACTTGCCATATTGGTGTCATTAAACGCCACCAGTCGATGCCAAATAGCTCAAATCACAAATTAAAACTTGACACATTCGCAATACCATGTTTGGCGGAATTCAAAAAAAAAAAAAAAAAAAAAAAAAATACTATGCATACGCTAGTGACATCAGGCTCATCTCAAATTGTGGAATGGATAATTAATAATACGAACAGAGTTAAACTACATTTGAATATTTTTTCGCCTGCTTTGCTAAGAAATGTACTAAAGTAGGAATCAACATAGATTTCAATTCGTAAAACAAAAATACATTAGACGTATTAATTACGACGTTACCCTTCAAGAAGTTAGCAGTAAAAGATGTGTAGCGCTGCTTTAAACATATAAGAATCAATTATTCTATTACATGTAAGAACTTCAAACGCCAAAATGCCCACATACACCATTATGCGAAATTTTTTGTTTTCAGGGAATCATTCGAAGGTTTGATTTAACAGCAATCAAAATGGGAAATAATTATCTATCATTTATATAGTTCGCTCGTAGGGATGGACGCGAGACGACTTTTTTGCGAGACGAGACAGAGATTTCAAAGCTTTATTGCGAAGCGAGACACACATTTTTAACATTACGATATAGGGATTTTTGCGAGACGAGACAAAGCTTTTAGGCTATTTTGCGAGACGCGGAACGCGTATTTTTCGTTTCGCGTCCATAGCTCCTATTCGCTCGGCCAAAATTTAATACCAGACATCCAATTGATTTAGCAGCAGTTATTCAAATTATTAACTATAACGTGTTTCAATCCCCATAACTACAATGTACAAGATGCGAGAATTTTAAATTTTCTGAAGATTTGGCGGGAATTCCTCTAACTTAAATCAGTTACATTAATTTTTGGTGAAAATTCTGAAGATAGATCGTTTTTAAAATCGCCTTAATAACGTCATTATTTCTGTATGAAGTATAGCGTCGTATTTTCTAAAAAAACTTATACTTGTAATTAAAAATACTATTTCAATTACGCTCCTCAGTAATTTGGCGCCAACCAAAACTGTGCAAAATCGGTAAACCTACTAACTTTCTCAAAATCGCCAAATCAAGCCATTTTTTTTTTCGATCCAACTAAAAAATACACATATAGTCTCGAAAATCTCCCATACTCCCATATTCTTTTTACACATAAAAAAACATTGAATTACTGCTCTGATTTCACACGCACGCAATGGCTTTAATTAACAAATATAAACTTTGTAAATAATCTAAAACGGAAAAAAATCATTTATTCGTTTATTTTTACTGCAGGAGTCTCAAATAATTTAATACATTAGCCAAACATGGCAACCCTCGATGCTTTTTTCTCAGCACATTTTTCACTACAGCGGTTACAATTAGGGAATTAAGGAGATCAAAAATTAGCGGTTTTTTGACGGGTGTTTTTTTAATACAATATCTCTTAAAATAATTCGAATTTCTCGAAATTTAAATTAGCGGAGGTTCTTTCTCGAAGTTTTCGCGATTCGTGGATACCTCGATCGAAACTCAACCTCCCAAGCCGTTTAGGAGGAGATGATGCTACACACAGACACACAGAACAGACAACCGCGCACAGATTTTTAAATAGTATACTAGCTTGCGTACAACCGTTCTCCCGCACTGTGGAAACGCATATTTTCCTTAAACATATATAATTCGAATTAACCCCAGTAATTCGGAATCTCAAAACGTGAAAAAAAAATACTTGAATCGCGGCTGACTAAACCCTAAACGCCATGAGTGCAAATTTTAGACGATTTCAACATGACACTAAAACTACGTCAATGTGACTGACGCGATCAAAAAAGAAAGAACTTTCTGGTATGCAGACAAAACTTTTCTCCTTTCGAAAAATGCCCGATTTCTACATCATATAATTCTCTTTGTGAGGTTTAAATTTATAACATTAATATATATAGTATATACCACATAAATAACATTACATGATGTTGACAATAATTTTTATCTTGCATCTTTCACAAGCGTGGAGAAATGCATTAGGGCAGTTATGTTACACACGACTTTATTAAATTTTACCTAAATTAAGAAGCCTACATGAAACAATGGAATGCATCATTTACGTTGTAAAAGCAAAAATGTACCCTGCTCCGGTGAAAATCATGTCGCTTTTGTAAATGAAAACGTTCGTGATGTAACTTCTGAGAAAAAACTTTATTACCCTTATTGAACTCTTAATGCAGTATCACACTTGTTACATAAAAGTGACGCTTTATCTCACTGTCAATTCGCACTAAATAAATAAATATTTTCATTTTTTACAGGATCACAGTTGACCCCTTTATAACATGGGTCTACAACACGAATTCTTAGAACACGACGAAAGAACATTACGATCGTTTTCGTGTAACACGCTACAAAGAGACTCGTACAGCACGGTGAAATGAGACATATGTTCTGATATTATGACGCCTTACTCCTGTAATTAAACATTCCTTTTGAATGGCCAACACCAAACATCATATGCATTTTTACGGAGCGCGAATAAGTTATTGCCCGCGATTATACGCGCAGTTCGCACTCCAGGTGAAGTAAAGCGCAGGAGATCACGTACAACACGGAGCAGTATCTACCGTATTAGGGAATCTTACTGTAGTTGCCATAGTGTCAAATTCAATAGTTAAGAAAATTCTGGGTTGCCGTATTTAGTAATATTTCATCTCACCTTGGAGGCCGAAAATGTATAAAAAGTATTAAAACCAAATATCCGAACTGTATCAAAAGTAAAAATTTACTAAAAGAAAAATTTTTAATTTTGTATAACCCTCAGAAAAACTTCTGGATGTTTGCCCTACAAATGACGGTTTTTTCATGACGTGACCAAACTTAATGCTTGCGTACTAGTGGAGTATGCCAAGGAGGGAATAGAGGGGGTCACAAGCCCCCCACCCAAGCGGAGTACTTTTTTTTTGCCAATACAAAATGGCGCATATACTTCACTCCCTAATAGCCCACACAGCTACGTGTAACCTATATTGAGGTATGTGAGTTTGCAGTAGTCGTAACATTCCCATGGAAAAATTTCTGGCTACTCATTCCTTAATCATATTACTTTCAGGATTCGGAATCTCCTGCGGTAAAAAAAATGGTCTAAAAAAATGAGACAACCCAGAAAATAACTGAGTTAACACGAATAGGGGTATACATAAATACGACGGGAACCGCGCCCGGACATAAAGCTGCCTTTGCAATCCCGAGGGAGACAAAGCATTAGAGGGTAATGTGCTGCTCCGGATAATCTGCCAAGCAAAAACAGTCAAAACTGACGTAAAAAATGACATCCACACTCGAAGGAAATAAAATTAACAGGTATGTAGAATTTGCAAATAAAAAGCTTCAATTATTTTTAAGGTGCAAGTCTGTTACAGTTTCTATGTTGTTTTCACAATTGATGCGTTTTTCAACTTTGTTTCGATTCTCTTAAAAGCTGTAGAAATGAATGGTTTTCCAACTTAATAAATTGAAAAATTTAACAACTTAAGTGGCAACAATGGATTCCGTGTGCTACGGAAACTATAGGCGAAGTTAAAAAAAATAGAACATGAAATGAGTTATTCATGTTTAACTTTGGTAGAACCTGCCATATTGGCGAAATTTAAACGACCGCCAGTCGATGACAAATACTCAAACAAACCACAAAATTAAACTTGACACTAAAGGCAATACGCAAGTTTGCCTGTAATGTATAACTCTGTTGTATCCTCGTTTGGCGGAATTAAAAAAAAAATATCTAATGCTATACGGTTGAACATCTTGCTCATCTCCAATTGTGGAATGGAATGTAATAATATGTACAGAGTTTGCACTACATTGTGAATAGTTTTTCGGCCAACTTTGGCTAAGAAATGTACTAAAGTAGAAATCAACAAACATTTTCAATTCGGTAAAACAAAAAATATATTGGTACAGTATTAATTTACCGCCTTTCTAAAAACAGCTTCTAGTAAAAAGAAACTTCCGTAGCGCTGCTTTTAACAAATAAGAATCAATTATTTATTACACTACTTCGATCGCCAAAATGCCACATTTTGCAAACCCTTTTTTTGATTTTTATTCCAGGGAATCATTTCGAAGCATTTGAATTTAACAGCAATCAAAATGGGAAATAGTTATACTATCATTATATATGGTTTCCATCACCAAAATTTAATGCAGGTATATTTACAGTTGATAAGTAGCAGTTATTTAAATACTATTATAAACTATAACGGGTTTTTAAATCACCGTTATACTACCATTACAAAAATGCGAGAAATTTCAATTTTTCCCTGGAAATTTGGGCGGAATTCCTCTAACTTAAAATCAGTTTTACTATCAATTTTTGGTGAAAATTCTATAGATCGTTTAAAAATCGCCTTAATAACCTGACATTATTTCTACTATAAAAATCTAAGTATAAGGCGCCGTAAAACTTATACTTGTTATTAAAAATACACTATTTCGTGTTAACGCTGCCTTCTCAGTAATTTGCGCCAAGCCCAAAAACTGTACAAATCGGTAGAACCTACTACTTTCTCAAAATCGCCAAATGAAGCCATTTGTTATTTTTTCGCGGCCAAACTAAAAAAATTATACATATTAGTCTCGGAAATCTCTCAATCCCTTATTCTTTTTAAACACATAAAAACATTGAAGTTCCAGCTCTGATTTAACATGAACGCAATATTTTTAATTAAAAAATAAACTTTTGTACAGTAATCTAAACAGAAAAAAAAAAAAGAAATCATTTATTCTTGTTAATTTTGTAACTGCAGGAGTCTCTAAATATAATTTTAATACTATTAGCCAAGACATGGCAATCCTCGATGCTTTGTTTCATTCTTCTCTCCTACATTTTTTTCACTATAAACACAGAGGGGTTATCAAATGGCGTAATTGCAAAGAGCAAAAATTAAAGGCGTTTTTTTGACGGGGTTTTTTTTTTATCCAATTATCTCCTAAAACTATTAGCTCGAATTCGAATTATCGAAATTTTTAAATTAGCGCGGAGGTTCTTTCTCGAATTTCTGAAGCTTCCTTTCTTTTTTCCGAATTGCCGAGTGGTGACCTCTGGTCGAAACTCAACTCGCCCAGACCGTTAAGGGAGGAGATGCGATGCTACACACACACAGAAGAGCGAGACACCCACAGACAGGCACAGACAGACGGGCCACCACGACAGATTTAAATGAGCTATAGAGACTAGCTCTGCCGAGCCCCGGATCTTTCGCTTACTTCGCACGGTAGGAAACGACTAATTATTACTAACAAATCTAATCGTAACCTATCAGTGCAAAAGCAAAATGTCAAAAAGTTCAAGTAGTCACTTTTGTTGAAAACTACGCGTGAAATATATAACTGCAACGTAGTATTATGGTTTTAGGTTAGTTATAAGAACGAATCGTATGAAAAAATAATGAATATAACACTTTTAATTTCACGAAAAGTTATTAACGTGGTTATTACTGTTACATTTTAATCCGTATTATCCAAACAAATCTACTATTACTAACCAGAGATAAAAATGTAGAATACTATATTATTACTTATATTAATATTATCTAATGCTTCGGTTCCCAGTTTTTAATGCACAATTTAGAAGATAACAAGATTTAGATATTTTAAAAACCAATGATGCCTTTCTACTTTTTGGTGATTCTGTGAAATTTATGCATTGCCATTAAAACAGATCTCCATATATTTTTAAGCATAATTCTTGGTCTGATTGGCGTATTTAGCACAGCAAAATATTTCATCTCGCAGTGGTGGAAAACATCCAAGCTGTAACCAATTTAAATAGTATTTAAATCCACCATGGTTCAGACTCGTGAAAACATCAAACTGTGTAATCTCGAGGAACTATTTGGAATCGCTCAAATTGCGAATAGGGCGTTAAATTGTGTTGCAGATTTTACGAATTTCAGACAACTTTTAATTTATTGACGTCACGTTCTGACCAGGGTAGTCGAATTTAGTCATTTCGCGCAGTAGTTTTCAAACGGAGTATATATTGAAACATACGACGTTGAAAAACTCTCGCTTGCAACAGAACTTTATTAAAGTTAATTTGAGAGATATTGGGGTTATTCCTAGCTAAATCGGTATTTCAAATATTTTCCGTATCCATTTTGCTAATGATGTAACTTTTCTGCAAGAGCTTGTTAAGTTGCTAAAATTTAACAAAAAAAGAGTATATCTAATATAGATAATATACCGCCAAAAGTCGTCCAAATTTGGCGACATTTTGCACGATTTTTGGGAATACATACAACGACCGTCGTCAAACCGATAGCGAATACTATGAATTATGTTAATTAGTATTTTGCATCTTGTGCCGACATTTGAATTTCCCACGATTTAAAAAAATGCAAGTTTCCTTTCGTTATTATGGTTTCTGAAAAATCACAGAGCTCAAAAATCGCTAAGGGTAACACGCGCATTAAACAAAATACTTTGAATTTTTATAATAGTAATTTTTGCGTCAAAACCTTTTAATGTAATTAGATTTCTAACTCATTTTCATGAGGTCAAAATGACATCATTCTCAGTTGCGATATCTAACATGAATTAGTGAAAGAAGAAAAAGAAAAAACACGTTATTTTATTTTCTACAGCATCTGATAATCTGGATGGAAGTTTATTATTTCGCTCGTGGTGTAATTTTTTTGTCAAAACTTGTTAACCAGGATTTTTAATGCATTTTTACAGTGACATAAAAATGACGTCAGTCTCACTTGAATTATTGAAAGTAATAAATAAATAAATCTATTGTTAACTATGCTCACGAATGTGCTGAAATCGGTTATTTGAGTAGCTTTCTACCCTCAAAATTGCGAAAAATCGTAAAAAGTTAGAGAACCCGGACGAACAAACAAACAAACATACTTTCACATTTATATAATAGATTGCATGAAAACTTCGATTATTTTTAAGAAGCGCAGATATGTTAATGTTCTATTTTTTTCATATTTAATGCCTTTTCATTTTTCGAGTTTTAAGAGATGTAGATATTAATGATTTCACTTATTGTTATTAATGTTTAACAGATGTGTACACTATTGTTATATTTAAGTGCAACAATGGATTCCGTTACATACGGAAACTGTAGCAATCTTTAAAATAGAACATGAAATGAATTATTCATGTTTACTTTGCTAGAACTTCTGCCATATTGGCGTAATTAACAGCCACAAATTGATGGTAAATAGCTAAAATGAATCAAAAAAACTTAACAACAAATTTAAAAATTTACTTTCAAACCTTT